>JAFMSR010000015.1:40324082-40359151 GCA_022818135.1 Saxidomus purpurata
CAAGTGCAGTGTGCAAGAACAATAACTCTACCTTGCCTACTTTTAGAGTTATTCCCCTTTTTCAGATTTACTTTAAAGGTTTGTCCAGAGCATAACTCCAAAAGTATTTAGGGATTTACTTCAAACTTAATACACTGACATAGCACATTGGTAGGAAGTGCAGTGTGCAAGAACAATAACTCTACCTTGCCTACTTTTAGAGTTATTCCCCTTTATCAGATTTACTAGAAAAAAAATTCCGGAGCATAACTTCAAAAGTACTCGAGGGATTTTCTTCAAACGTAATACACTGACATAGCACATTGGTAGGAAGTGCAGTGTGTAAGAACAATAACTCTACCTTGCCTACTTTTAGAGTTATTCCCCTTTATCAGATTTACTTTAAAAAAGTTTCCGGAGCATAGCTCCAAAAGTACTTGAGAGATTTTCTTCAAACTAATACACTGACATAGCACATTGGTAGGAAGTGCAGTGTGTAAGAACAATAACTCTACCTTGCCTACTATTAGAGTTATTCCCCTTTATCAGATTTACTTGAAAAAAAAATTCCAGAGCATAACTCAAAAAGTACTTGAGGGATTTTCTTCAAACTTAATACACTGACATAGCACATTGGTAGGAAGTGCAGTGTGCAAGAACAATAACTCTACCTTGCCTACTTTTAGTCAAATAGAAAAATATCATACCTATACTGATAATGAACATTAATATAATTTTGCAAACCTTCTCTTCATTCTTTTTCCACTTACTTGAAAACTGTACTCAGCATGACCATAACTATACGGCTTTTTAAGGATTTCCTCTCACCAAGTAAAATGTACGAAAGTACAACCTTCAGGTAACTTCTTCCCGGCGGGGGGATTAACCATGTGTAACATGGCTCTTGTTTATATTTCAATGTCTATATCAAAATTGTAAGGGGTGTACTGGATTCAGCATGTCCGTCTGTTTGTCGACACAATGTTTTGTGCGGTTCATGTCCAAAACCCTAAAACAGAATGAAATGAAACTTCACAGGAGTGATTGGTTCCAAGCTTACTTGTGCATGGTCTCAGTAGTTTCGTTCGGATTATTATTCATGGAGTTATGGCCCTTTTTCTATACATTTTGTATAGATATTTTTGTGCGCGCTTCATCTCAGAGTGATTTGTATAGTGCTCTCTTCAGGTTAAGCTGGGGTTATTATTTCGCAGAATTACGGCCTTTTTGTTCAACACGGTGTGCATAGAGATTTTTGTGCGCGCTCCAATTTCAAATGTCTTCACCAGTTCGCAGAAGTGAATAATACCAATCCTAGTTCAGCTATAATATAACCATAATGTTATTCAATTCAAAAGCCTTGTATGTTACATTACGGTTCATGTCCTGTTTGCACGGGTAGTGCCGAGATATTCATCTCATTCAGTTTTCTTCATTTTCTACTAAGTTTTCAAAGATATGTTGCATTGAGTCAAAGCAGACATATTTTCTTTTTGAGAAAGAGATACAAACTTCAAAACTAGAGGATAGCACTATTCAATTTGATACCATGACATAAAACATCAAACATTAAATTAATCATTATCATTGTAAAATTGTATACGGCATAGAAATAATGATATGCGTATAAAAGTTAATGAAATGACCTTAATATCGCTTTTAATCTTTAGAAAGGGGAGAATTGTAAATTTTCCAACGTATACAAACTTGAATATTGATCAGCAGCGTGTGTCTACATTTAATCAACGGCAAAATGTTTTACAAGAATTGTTGCTGTACTTGTCGTTGCCTGAGGAATGACAAAAAAATTGGCGCTGCTATGTTTCTCTGATTAAAATGTGTTATATAGACAGCAGTATCAAAACCTCAAATGCAGTATTAAAGTTTTAAATAGTTAATGATATAAGACTGGCAGTTTTGGTGTTGTTTATGTCAATATCTAACCTGGAGAAACTTTTTCTGAAGTGGTTTAACATTTCGAAACTTATTACGTGTAAATGTTTTTCAACTTGTTATTCAAGATAATGTTTCGTGTTGCATTCATTTATACAATTAGATGGCCTTACATGTATATACGTATTTTGTCTTTACACATCGGGTCCCTAATACTCAAACGTTACATTTGCATTTAAGCTGACAAGAAGCTGTATTAAAGGGGCACTCCCTACATCTAGCAGATTATTTTCACGAAACATAAATAGTGTGTTCAATAAAGGCAAAATAATTAATAAATACATTTTTAAATAAGAACATCTATCTATCATTTTTAGCACAATTAATCAATATAGAGGCATTCTGTAATAAATCGCCTCCACCCATTAATTGTACAACAACAACATTAAATAGGTTATTGAATGATTTACGGTACTGCAGCATATATTTTAAACCGTTGATTTTATCGATAATGACTGGAATACAGAGCTGAAACTTTTAGGTTAAGTTATAATATTTCCAAAGATTCTATTGTTTATATTTTGGAGGTTATTTGATCGGCATCAGTTATAGGGTATGACTCTTTAAGTAAATGTTTTTCAAAGGCAGCTGAATACATAACGCTTTGTCTCCTTTGTCATTAATTCTGTTTATGATTTGATTCAATAGGATGAAATTCATTTATATCGATAACAAACACAATCATTTGCATTTTTCTTCTGATGCAATTTTTGCAAGCAGCTGTCATAGTGTGATACAATATACATATACTTCCTTCTTTTAGATGCTTTACACTTTTTCTAACCAACCAATACAGGCCTTTTCGTCTTATGTTTTCGTCCTGTTGCTTTTGAACGACCTTTCTCATTTGCAACCCTATACAGAATCCGGGATTAAGCTATATCCGTAGTCGTTATATACGGAGTTTACTGTAAGGTGATAAGCATCTGCTTACTCCTAAAACATAGTAAGCTCAGAATAGAATTAGATTAGCATTGTTATTGCAATTATATAGCCGGGTGGTGTGTGTGGGGGGATAATCTTAAGGATTATTTTTACTCGTATGAGAATGGCCATGTGGATTTCAACGACATTTAAACCCCGTTTTGTAAATACCAACAGACACATTTCGGTCTTCCCCAAGGGTTTTCGCTCCTGAATGGTTGCACTGTTAACAGATTCGAAAACATATGTCGCTCCTAAACGCGATAGGGTTTTCTCGGCGTTCGAGAAAACAACAGCTACCATTTCTTGAGGCTGTTAATTGGTATATGACAGGTTTCCACTTAACAACTGAAAGCTTTTCGCTGGTAAACAGATTCCAACAAAGTCATAGAAATGCTTGCATTAGGAGCTGATATCCTTGGTGACCCTGTAGGTCATCATCTTGCAAAAAGAATCTCTGTGAAATGTCGCATCTACGAAATTTCTGGTTTTAAAAGCCTGTCACATGATTCTGTTATAATAATGTCCAAATCTGCGTAAGACAGAAAAAAAAATATTTGTATTACAATTCGATAGAGACAGCATGGCGAAATAAAGTGCTGTTAATCATTAACAGATCAATTTCGACTTAACTAAAGTTGAAAAGTTGTCTTTTAATAAAACGGCTTTATAGTACAACATAATTCCTTTTTTAATATCAAAGTTTGGTTGGAGAAATACCGGTCCCAAAATATACATGACTTAGAATATTAGTACTCAGAGCAAGTTTGACTGTGTATACACAATCATCTTTGTCAAACATTTATTACAAAATCAGAGACTGTAGAACCATAGACTATTTATGTGCGTATTCACAGAAACGTTGTTAAATGTGTATGTAAAACATATTTACATTTACGCTATACCTTGTGTCATGTGTTGCTTCATAATAAATCTGTTTAGTATTATTGTTTTTATTTGCCATAGTTATTCAATGTCCTGTAAACCATTATGTATTAGTTACCTTCACTCTTGTTGTTGATTTTATTTTCTTTATTTTGGCATCATTGTAATCTTAAATGACGTTATCATTTTCCACATTGTGTTATATATTTCGTTATTATTGTTGCATGTTTGATATTGCCATTCAATGACATAATTTTCTATATTTTAAACTGCGTAGCTTTAAATAACACCAGCTTTACAAAAAAAGAAATACACGACGACTTTATGCTCTCATCTCTTTTATCTATAATATTTTCTCAGAGAATGTTAGTTTAGTTTAATATATAATCTTATTAAAGCAAAATTGGCAATTGTTCAATTGAATGCACAATGTCTGCAAAGACATTTCATTTTGATTAAAAAGTGTTCTCTATCAACATGAAAAGGTTCTCTTCGTAATGCAATTGTGGCGCTGAAACATCTTTCTTTAAAGTGCTCCAGAGAGCTTATTGACATAGTATCTGGGAATTCAGCGAGCAAATTAAGGCTAGGATTAATAAAGCAAATGTGTCTCATAACCTATCTTGTGTAAATCCTGTTCAGCCTTTCATCTGCCGAATTAATACAGGACGTTCGAAGTTCTTTTCCTTGTATATGCAAATTAGTACAACGTCTTTGGTTTCCGTATTATTCAATATAAGCCTGTTCAGAGAAAGGAAAAGAAACAGATGTTGCCTTATAAATTGCTTATTACCTAGAATCGAGTAATATACTGTGAGAATAAGCTCTATATTAAAGTAGATTTTACACATGATGAGTAGGTACTGTACTGTTATATGATATTTCTATCGCTCTTCTGTTTTACGACGTTTAAATGGCGTGCGAAGTGAATTAGGTCTAGTACATTGACAACCTAATATTACATTGAATTATGCGAAATCTAAAATTAGTTCCAAAACAAATTTTCTCTGAAAATGATGCCATTTAAACAAAAACAATAAAAAGCGGCAACATATAGAGTAAGGGGCAAATTCATGTATAATGTCAAATATTGAAATTAATAACGCTCTTATACAAAAACAAATCAACAAAATTACGACCTGGGATTTACTCATTCTGTTCAGACGAGACAGGATGACAAACAGATACTTCTCCCGCGCCCTAAGAGTTCAGTGTATATATAGCAGAAACGAGCAATTCATAATGTATTGCTTAGATCATCTAAGCAATACATTATGAATTGCTAGTGGGTTGGCACCACTACAATGAAACACGGGTGCATGTGTGATCACAGTATTAATATTTGCTGTTGTTGCGTGCGGCCTTTTAACCTGCTTTTGTTTATATAACTTTAATTTATTTTTTTTACTAATTTATTTTAGCTCGATTATGAAGAAAGCTGTAGCCTACGGAGTCACTCTCGAGTCCGCTTCCTGGAAAAAAACAGTACTGGTTTCATATGAGGAGGTACGGCCGTGCCCCCCAGTGGGGCTCGAACTCGCAACCTCCGGGATGAGCGGCAGATTGCAGTTGTGTTTTATTTTAAACGGCTTATCTAAAGACCAAAAGATTGCGGTTAAATCTTATGATGCCCATGGAATGTAAAGTTACTGGGGGATTAACAGATCACGTAAAAAAACTATGCTAACATCATCGTGGCAAAATCTTGAGTGGATATGACAAGATTTTTGTCTTCATTAACAGTTGATTTCATGATATTCTGCAAAATGATTTCCAGGTGTGTTTCACTGTTATTTGGAAATGCCCGTTTTGATTTGATTATGTTTCCTACCGAAGTTTTCTTTTGACTAGTATATAAAATCATAAAATGTACGACGGAACACCAAAGGTTCCAGGGTCTTGAACATCTTTTATTTATTTCCGCTATCGTGAGTCAATATGAAAGTTGCTGTTGTTGCGTGCGGCCTTTTAACCTGCTTTTGTTTATATAACTACATTCTATGACTGTAATTGTAACGCATGTGAAAGCTGTGGAGGTTTAAGAACCAATGGGCCATGATATGATGACCATGATCGCTCACATGAGTTCATGGCATTTGACTCCTTACCTTGAGACATGGGAATCAGTAGTGGTAATCTACCGGTTAGAACCAATTTCACTTTCTTGTTTGAAGAGCATAAGCTTTGTAGTTCTCAGGTTTTTGAACGTAATATATTTGACCTTGACCTTTGACTCAGTGACTTTAATATATAGGTCACCCGCTAGTTAAGGTCAACCTATCCATAAAGTCTAAGGAAACGATGCTCAGTGGTTCTCGAGTTATTATACATGATAAATTTAAGTTTGCTATATCATGGGCGTGGTCAATTTTGACCACCGGGGACTAATGTGAACAAACTTCGCAGAGAACCGCGAAACAATGCTATCTGCTCTGGACAGTTTCGGACAGGAAAATATTTAGAGAGGACCACTACACAATGTTACATTCCAAATACTTAAGCCTAGATAATATCAAGTGGCACTCCGGTTGGGGAAAGGTTTGACCCGGGGTCATGATTTGAACAGTCTTGATAAGGGTCTATAAGGCAATGTTTAATACCAAATATCTAAGCTATATGGCTTGTGCACCCCTTGTCGCAGATCTGTTTTTATATTGTTATGAAAGAGACTTTATGTTGAGTCTTTCTCCAGATACGCAGGCAGACATTATCACTGCTTTTAATAATACATCACGCTATCTGGAGGATATTCTTAATATGGATAACCCGTTTTTTTGGTCATTTGGTGGACACTATTTATCCCCGGGAAGGAACTCCAGTTAATTAAAACTAACAATTTGGATACTGGTGCTTCATTTTTAGATTTACATCTCTCTATTTATAACAATATTATACATACCAAAATTTATGACAAGAGGGATGATTTTAATTTTAATATTGTAAATTTCCCCCATTTGGATGGGGATGTACCTCATGCTACATGTTATGGGGTATACATTTCTCAGTTAATTCGGTTTGCCAGAGCGTGTAGTCATGTTGAGGATTTCAATGAACGTAATCAATATATTACAAATAAACTTCTTCAACAGGGCTACCGTTATTACAAATTGCGTAAATATTTTGCTAAATTTTACTATCGTAATTCTGATTTGGTTTTCAAATTCAATAGTTATCTAAAGACTCTTCTGCGAGAAGGTATTTCAAAACCCGATTTTTATGGGGATGTGGTTTACAAACTTCATAAGATTTTGGGTCATGGCAATTTTCCAACTGTATTTGCTAAAATTATAAAACGTTTTGTTAAAAGAGGTTACGACCCTACTGTTTTGAGACACACCGCATGTTTGGTGTTCAACCCGTTTACAGTTGGACGCTATGCTTCCCTCTTTGATTGTGTCTGACGGAAGAGGGGGAGGACTCTGTGATGGGCAGTTTTTAAATCCCACTGGGACGAAACTGTTTTGATTTCTGTCCTCTGGCCTGTTTCGTCGGGCCCTTAAGGGTGTTTCTCTTGGTGCTCTGCCTTCTGCAAAGGCATTGAGTACATACGTTTTTTGGTTCTCAAGGTTTGCTTTTTATATATTTATACACGAGCATTTTTGTGTTTTACATACCATGCCTTTTGTTTCCATTGCGTGTGTTAGAGATTCACCTAGCAGGGATTACTTTTATTTACACTATCCTGTGACTTTGGAACATGGTGGGGGTAAGAGTGAGGTTGGGTGCGCACCATAAACCGGTTTAAGCTCCCCAGTGGTGTTTTTGCCACTGACCGTTCCAAGGCGGTGCCCCACTATGTTCCTTTTAATTTCGTTTTGTCCTCGTGTGTTTGCTTTGTAGGTGCTGGTGGGGTGTGTGTGTGTGTGTGTGTGTGTGTGTGTGTGTGTGTGTGTGTGTGTGTGTGTGTGTGTGTGTGTGTGTGTGTGTGTGTGTGTGTGTGTGTGTGTGTGTGTGTGTGTGTGTGTGTGTGTGTGTGTGTGTGTGTGTGTGTGTGTGTGTGTGTGTGTGTGTGTGTGTGTGTGTGTGTGTGTGTGTGTGTGTGTGTGTGTGTGTGTGTGTGTGTGTGTGTGTGTGTGTGTGTGTGTGTGTGTGTGTGTGTGTGTGTGTGTGTGTGTGTGTGTGTGTGTGTGTGTGTGTGTGTGTGTGTGTGTGTGGCTCGTTTTGGGGAGACTACGTTTTTGGTACGTGGCATTCCTATCCTGTGACTTTGGAACATGGTGGGGGTAAGAGTGAGGTTGGGTGCGCACCATAAACCGGTTTCAGCTCCCCAGTGGTGTTTTTGCCACTGACCGTTCCAAGGCGGTGCCCCACTATGTTCCTTTAATTTCGTTTTGTCCTCGTGTGTTTGCTTTGTATGCTAGTGTGTGTTGGTAGTGTGTGTGTGTGTGTGTGTGTGTGTGTGTGTGTGTGTGTGTGTGTGTGTGTGTGTGTGTGTGTGTGTGTGTGTGTGTGTGTGTGTGTGTGTGTGTGTGTGTGTGTGTGTGTGTGTGTGTGTGTGTGTGTGTGTGTGTGTGTGTGTGTGTGTGTGTGTGTGTGTGTGTGTGTGTGTGTGTGTGTGTGTGTGTGTGTGTGTGTGTGTGTGTGTGTGTGTGTGTGTGTGTGTGTGTGTGTGTGTGTGTGTGTGTGTGTGTGTGTGTGTGTGTGTGTGTGTGTGTGTGTGTGTGTGTGTGTGTGTGTGGGGCTCGTTTTGGGGAGACTACGTTTTTGGTACGTGGCATTCCCTGTTTGATATTATTTTTGTTTTTGTGTCTTTATACAAGTATATGTAATACAAGCGAGCCCGTGCATGGTCATTGTTTACCTCAGGGGCTAGTTTGAAAAAACTTTGTCCACTAGACATAGCTTCAAATCACATATACATGTATATGCTCCTTATGGTTTAGAGGAAAATGTTTTAAAGTAAGCCTATATGAAAATTAATGACCCCTGAATGTGGTAAATATTGACCCCAGGGACACGATTGGAACAAACTAGGTAGATGTCCACTAGACAATCTTAAATACATGTACGAAGGCCTTGTAGTTTTGGAGAAGATGATTTTAAAGGTGTTCGCTATGCAAGTCTTTGTAAAACAAGTGAACCCACGTGCGAGATCAATTTTGACCACAGGGGCATGATTTAAACAAATTTTGTAGTCTAAGAGAACTACTAGATAGTGCTGCATACCAAATATCTAAGCTCTTTGCTTTATGGTTTTGGAGAAGAATACTTTTAAAGTTTTTCCTATACAAAAGCTGAACTGAACTGTATTTATCAGATTTAGTCTTTAGCCCTGAAGGGCGTCTATGGCTGACCCCAGCATTTTCCCCATAATGCTGTTAAACTTGAAAGTATTGTCTGAAAGTATTGTTTTAGTAATAGATGTCACCTTAGTAGTTGCAAAAAATATTTTCGTGTGCTAAATCTCGGGTAGAGCAAATTTGGTAGAAGACTAGTAGACAATGGTACATACTAAATATCTAAGCTATATGTCTTGCGGTTTTGTAGAAGATGGTCCATTTGGTTGCCACGGCAACTAGAGTTCTGCATAGCATGAATGTCCTTGAATAACTGTCACAGTTGTAGAGGACTATGATGGAACATGGTTGTGAAGTTTGGTTGAATTTGACAGAGTGGTTTAGGAGATGTCATTTCAATAAATTGTTGACGGATAGAGGACGGACATCAGGGGATCACAATAGCTTACCTTGAACACGAAGTGCTGATGTGAGCTAATTATATATTTAACTGGTGATAAGTTATACGATATTAGTGAAATTAAGAAGTCAGAGAAGAGAACGGTGATAAAATATTTAAGTGTAAAGAACTGGACTGCTTAATTTAGGCATGGAAATCTAGCACTAAAGATGATACACGATGCCACTTCCGATATTCAAGTTGTTGCTGTACATCGTACGGTAATAAATGATAAAAAGAGTTCCCATTCAACATATTACTAATACTTTATGACTAAGTTTTGTTCTGCCTGATATCCTTCAAATAAATCCGTTTGGCAAGGTTGGTTCCGAGAATATTACATGTAACATTGCTAACGAAGAAGTGCTATCAGACGGCACCAGAAGGCAAAGTTATGGAATATTGTTTTACGGGATTGCAATGATGCTAACTTACGAGAGGGTCAAACAATCGAAGGTTAGTACTATGCTAATAAAGTACGAGAGCTTTACGAGAACAGGAAAGCTCAGAGCAGATAGCATCCTTTTGCTGCAGGATAATGGACTTTTGCGTACCTTATGCGTTGCTATAGCAGCTGCTGCTTTGAACCCTTTCCGTATGATCCGTATTCACCCGATCTAGGCCGCTCAGGCTTTTACCTCTTCCGTAACGAATATATTAACTGTTTTGAAAGCATTTTAGCATTAATAATGACGTCAATGGTGCTGCTGAAGCCGTTTTTGTGGATCATGAAGAAAACGTTTTTTGAGATGGCATAGTCAAATTGGAGCATCGCTGTAGCAAATGCATTGGCATCAAGAATGATTATGTTTAAAAGAAAAATTAATAATATTTTGAATAAGTTGAATTTATTATGTTGGGCCATATATCTATAAGCGTCTAAAGAGCGTACGTACGGATGGACGAGGTACATTGTAATTATATACTAGTATCTTGATTCTTGAAACAATACTATTCTCTGTAAGAATCTTCTGGCGGGAAAAATGAATACGCATTTGCAACGTCAATAAGAATTAGTCCTTGGGACGTAGGTAGCATTATGATTAACAGTTCAGTTCAGTTTATTCATTGGCAAAATCGGCATAGTATAGTCTTTGGCCATTTACAAATAATTATTACCGATTTTGGCAAAGACCATTACATATATACATCGTAGCACAATACATGTAGTTATTAACATAATACAGAAGTAATTCAGTACATTAAGAAACAGTTATATCCGCAAGAGCAATAATTTTCTTCCCTCCATAACTTTTGTTAAAAGTATTGCAGTTTTGGTGAATTTTTCTATCTTACTAGAGGACATTGTGGAACAAAATTTATTAATGTTTGGGAATGGTATTCTACCTAAATATTTTATTCTTATATCGTAGTATCTTGGACAACATAAAAGCACAAGGTATTCGGAGTCCATACAGTTACAGTTACAAAGCGTACATATTTCTTTCTGCCCTATTTACACGGGTATATCTTCCACGTTCAATTTCAAGAGAATAAGAAGTTAGTTTGAAGCCTGTCAGCTGTTTTTGTAATTTAATATTTCTTATTTTCTCTAGATACTCTTCGTAGGAAAAACTTTTTTTAACTTTACAATAATAATGAAGCTTAGGAGTTTCTCTTATAGAAGCATTCCATTCTTGAATGGTCTTAATCTAAACATAGTTCAATAATCAATATCAAAATTATTTAAGATATTAGCAAACCCTAAACTGTTGATAAGATTTTTAATTTTGGAAACCCACAAATTTTACTTACCTATGTGTATATTGTCGTTATAGATACTATAAAGTATTGAATTATTATTTTTCATTACTTTAGACTAAAAATTCAATGATCTTTCCATACATATCAATGAAAGAGGGAATCTACCTAGTTATCCATATATGGCACAGTTAGGCGTCTGAACTTTTAGTCCAAGAATATATTTACAGAATTGCAAATGTAGTTTGTCAACTTCTTTATAATTGTATACTCCCCATATTTCCGAACCATAAAGTAAAATTGGTAAAACAAGCCTATCAAATATCATTACTTTAGTTTTTATATCAAGTTCAACACTTTGAAATAGTGACAAAAGACTGTGATATGCCCTAAGCGCCTGAGTTTCCAGTGCTTTAACTGCATATAACATATTCCCTGAATATGAACAATTTATTTCAAGGTACGCGAATGAGTCTACAATTTCAATCTTTTCGTCATCAATGAAAAATACATAATAATTCCTACTTTTTCTTTTTTCAAATACACATATATACCTTAGTTTTCTGCACTTTGCTACATTTATCTCTAGACCCTATTTATTTGAGTTCTAATAAAAAACTATCTATCTAGGGACTGTAGCCTAACTGGTCTAACTGGATCAGTAGTAAATAAAACAATATCGTCAGCAAATAATATCAAATATCTTGATAACATATCTAAGTCACTGTTACTTAAAGAATGGAAGTCTATGTTCGTAGCTATATCATTTATGAAGAGTACAAAAAGCAAGGGAGATAATGGCTCACCTTGTTTCAAACCAAAGGTCACATCAAATAATTTAGACATATTCATATCCGCAGATAACTTTACACTAGCCTTAATATTATGATATATGCACTTTATCATATTTAAAATTTTACTACTTACACCAGAATCTATTAATTACACCAGTAGAGCATCTCTAATCACACTGTCAAAGGCCCTCTGGTAGTCAATAAAAATCAGTAGTTGTACGATTATCCCGAAATCGAAACTGACAATCATTAAGCACATTTTCATTTTGACACCAAGAATTAAGTCTGTTTCTTAGAGTCAGAGAAAATATTTTCGCAATTATATTCACTAGCGTAATTCCTCTATAGTTCTGGGGATTTGTTGAATCGCCCTTCTTATAAATAGGCACTATAAAGCCTTTACACAATGACGAAGGGTATGTTCCAGTTTCATAAATTTAAGTAAAAAATAGTACACAGATAAGGACATATAAAATTGTTAGAATCGATGAAAAATTCAGCTACATTACCATCGAGATCGCCATTTTTATGTCTATTTTAAGATGCTATTGTTGTAACGATTTCCTCACATGAAAACTCTTTGGCTAATGCATCAATGGTTATGGTATCATTTTCATCACGAATAAATTCGTTTTATAGTACTTTTGTTTTGCACGCCTTTTTGTATGTACAAAGTCCCTCCGACTTTTAAAAACGATACTTTATTTACGTCATTCGGATTAGAATGAAAAATACGCTTACAATAAAAAAACTGAGCTTTGTCCTCCTTACATGTTTCATCAAACCATGGAGGTTTTTTCTTTACAAAATTACTTTCACTATCAGTAAAAACTTTGCCATGGCACAGTGAATGATATATCATATATTAGCTTAGAAAAAGAATCCATACAGTCATCTATACAACCTTTGGGTAAATTCGTCAAAACCCGATCTTTTACTATTTAATGCAGTATATAATAAATCATCCTTTGCACCAGATTCCCAAATAATT
Source organism: Saxidomus purpurata (assembly GCA_022818135.1). Taxonomy (NCBI): domain Eukaryota; kingdom Metazoa; phylum Mollusca; class Bivalvia; order Venerida; family Veneridae; genus Saxidomus; species Saxidomus purpurata. The sequence goes on from JAFMSR010000015.1 coordinate 40,336,986, forward strand.
TTTGTCAAACTTCGTAATAAGATAATCCACTGTACTCAATTTCGACCGTCCGTTATGTAAAGCATGGAATGTATAATAACCTTCTTCCATCCCACCATTGACTTTCTTTACACAATAATAATAGTTTATTACCAAAATAATTCACCGGATTATCATGATGTTTTGAGTAGGTTAATTGATCATAATAAGTTACCGGGCGATATATTTACAAAACGGCCAAGGTTTATATTAGGCATGAAACCCGTCCTACAGTTACCTACCAAGGACACTTCCCCTATATCACTATATTAAATAATATCAGAATTAAGAAGATCAAAACAATCATATATTCAAATACTAGACTGGAGTTTACATTTTTGTAAACCTGAGAGTCCTCAGGTTGTATATAGCATGTGCATAAATACAAATTGCTAGAAGTATTAAAAAACACTTTTTTGCTAATTTAAGCCAATTTATCCCCTTATAATTAACATGACCAATTTCTAGCAGGCTTTTGAATATTTCTTTATGATAGATGATAATTCCACCACTCTCACGCTTGGCTTTGCGGTTAGTTCTAGGCCGAGGACAACTTATATGGCAAAATCCATTAATGTGTACATTCGATAACTTTGCGTTCCAGGTTTCAGTACAGAGTAAGATGTCATAATCGCAAATAAAGTTATAAAATGCATCATCATTCAATTTACTGTTAATGCCTTGAACATTCCAAAGAAGAAATTTCAACTGTTCCAGTGTACCATCGGAAGGGATTCAACGGAATATGTTTTGCTTTCAATTATGAGTTTGTCACCGCGTAAATATGCATGCTTTTCACTGTCTTTGGCTATAATTAGCTCAGGGATCAATCAGTTCCTTCTGTCCTGTATTGTTTTCGGGTACTGGTCATTAACTTTGCGCGGAGATGTTTCCATATTGAATATCTTATATTTGATATTTAGTTTGTCCTGGTGTAATTAGATTTGACAACTATATCGGGTTTCTTGCCGGGGTCAAATCTTCCAATTCTGTGCGCACGATCAATCTTGATAGTAGTATGAGCATCAGCCATTTCCAGAGAGTCTTTGCAATTGTTTTAAGAAATTTAAAGCACAGTTTTCACTTTTTCTTTCATCAACAGATGTACCTTCATCAAAATAAAAAAACAACAACAACAAAAGATTGTCTCTTATTGACCTAGATTGGATGTCGAGGATTTCATTCGATACTCTCGTATTTTCACCTTTTTCTTTCTCGAATTCGGCTGACTTTTTTGATATTTCAAATTTTTCATCAGAGATACTTTTTTCAATACACTGCTGTTTCTCACGAATTTCATCACAAGACTGAGAATCGTATGCCCTACTAACTTCAATTTAAGTCAAAGAATGTCTACAACCCTCCAGTTTACTCTCCGAAGAGATCACACGTGTGTCCATAACTGTAAATTTATGATTCAATGTTGTTATTTGTGATTCAATACTGTCAAATTTTATTAACCGTTTATCCATCTTGTCAAATTTATCGAGAATCGATTGTTGAAAATGGGTAAAAAACTATGTATCTGTTGTGGCGAGATGCTATTAGTTTGAATAACTGGACTTGGTATTGCATTATACTGACTGGGTGAGGTACAAATTGTCTCTGACCTCCATTGTATGGCATAGTTTGAGTACATAGCTTGTTGGAATGCACCAGGAGCCTGTGAAAGCGTAGGCGAATTCAGTGATTGTGCATAGCCCTCATTCATTGTCCTATATCGGGAAGTACTCCTTCAGAGTCTGGGGAAGATTGTGGCTCTTTTCTCTTTGTGCTTGATGCCCGATGGCATGACTGTTTCACCGATTTGACCGTTCTCTCGGTTTTGCGACCCATGGTTTTACATGACATACTCACATATTTTACAGTAAATGTGATGTATTCTGATGAATGTATTTAATATCAAAAGCACAAGTTTACCTCATACTGCTGTCACATTAATGTTAACACGTAAACAAACCATAATATTTAAATTCAATTATTAATAAGCTATTTGTCTCGCTTTAATGGATTGTAACTTCAGTAAAAGTATTATCTTGTTTGAAAGTGTGGTGATTAAATAAACGAACGTCACAATTATGTTATCTTAAGTGATTTTAATCGGAAAAACAATCATTTGAAAACTGTGGAAAAGCACAGCTGCTGCTGTAAGAACACTTGATAGGCTCTGTGAGATTTCACGATTAGGTAACATTGAAAAACTCTTGCAACGTACAAACAATATAACAAGAATTGAACAGATGCTGCTGCTAACGTTTTCTTTTGCAAAAACCTCACACATTTTGTAGCAATCAGATGCGTAAATATTTCGCAAAAAATTAAACGCTTTTTCAGCGATCTAAGACGCTTTGAAAAATGGTTCTGAAGTGATTTTAAGCGATGTTTATCATTAAACGACAGATGTGTGTCTTAAGGGCTCAGCAACTTGAGTAATGCAGAAAATAGGATGTTCGGATGGATTGATGATGATTTAGATTTGTCAATCATCTTTGTATAATTATAGTGAATTAAATAGTAAAATTGTCGTTAAAACGTTTTTCGTTTACGATATAAATGTACTAATACTTTCAAATATGTTCGGGTTCACTGCCGAGTGCATTAAATGTACCGTTTCCCTGAAACGTAACAGTTGAAACAATATTAAAGTAGCTGTAAGTTATGACGTTTTTATAATATTGCATAACAAACGTGAAATCTACAATTTAATATAGCTCATGGACATATTTTATCAAAGAACGTGCTAGTGTTTTAATAGACATACATAAATTTAAATTGATCAAACATAGAAATAAAAATGCTTTTAACAGAGATATCAATTTATTGACAGCCTGTTTAAAGACTTGGTTCATTTTGTAATTTTGATGAGTGTCATATACTATGCACTTTATACAATTACGAAATTAATAAATGTGTAAATGTATATCATCCTTGATTGACATACAGTCATGACTTAGGATGCGTAGTAATAGACATTTATAAGTTAATCCGAATCCGTTGCCGATTGCTACTAAGCCATATTTTAGAGGGGTTTCTCAAAACAATGAATTAGAAAAAAGAACTTACAATACGGGACATACACATCCGATGTACTTACGCGATATTGCTTAAAATTTAATACAAACATCTTTCATCTAAAGTACAAAATATATTCATGAAAATAACCTTTAACTGTCTATGAAAGAAAGTGCATTGACAGTAGTTAAAATGTAAGATAATAATTTACAATAGCAAGAAATAAATTTGCGAGATCACTTTTGAAAAGTAAACGGTTACAATGTAGCTTTCCAAGGCGATGTTTGGTGTATGAATTTTTACAAGAAGTTATGCCAACAAATCAAATCTTTATACCACACGAGCCTCACCAAATGCCCCAGTAACGTCGATACGTTTAGGCTTGAAAGTGCAGAAAATTTGCTTCGACATTCCAGGAATTCTAGTCTGTTCTTAAATTGGCAATTGCATTATCCTCAATTGTCTGGCGCACGTACGTCTCTGCGATGTCCCATACCGCGTCCCTTTTAGCTATGTTCTCTACATTACTCACCACTTTTAGTTTTAACGTATTTTATGCCCAAATCATCGTCGGAACCCACGGTTAATTCCTGTCGCTTCTCTCCGTCATATACTCCGTTACTATCTATTCAATTGGGTAATGAATAGCCTGGGTTACCGAGGATGTGCCCAAATATACACATGTCTACACATAGTATAACAATAACGCAACATACATAATGGAAAAGTATAAGAATAAAAGACAAATGTCTAATAAAAGTATTCTCCCTGACAAGACTTCTTTGTACTAAAACTGTACAATATTGAAAGTAAATTCGGGTTATACAATTATATCTACTAAGTATGCAAAAAGAACTCACCACTATTCGTACCGTATGTGTTGTCTTTCAAATTCTGAACTGCATGTACATAAATCCTGCTTGTTGCTTTCAACAAGTAAATAAAATATGAAAGCCTTAACATTTCAGCCTGAAATCTTTCATGGGCAAGGATATTTGAAGCCCTTTATAAAGATAAATGCTTTTTGAAAATATCTCTCAACATATTAAAGGGACATACCCTATAACTGATGTCAAACTAAATTGCCCCAAAACATATATAATATAATCTTAGTTTCAGCTATGCATTCCTAGTCATTATCGATAAAATCATCGGTTTGAAATATACTGCAGTACCGTAAACCATTCAATAATCTATGTAGAGTTGTTGGACAATTAATGGGTGGATGCGATTTATTACAGTAATTTCGATTAATTGTGAGGGGTCAGCGTACTTGTAAAATAATACATTTTTTTCGGCTGCGACTTTATCGTATAGAGCCAGGCTGTGCATGCGCAGTACTTTGATTATAATTAGGATTTCAGTTACATTTTAGATCAAGAAATTATGCGTATAATCACGAAGAATGGATGATCTAATACAACGCAGATTTTACACAGCTAGAGAACATAACGCAAAAATTATGTGTATTGCTGGTTGGTCTACATGACTTTCGCGGCCTTACGCAGGTTATGGTGTGATTTTTGTGATTTTGGACGACAACGTCCGTCGACATAGAAGCCGAATGGTTACTTACTATCTAGAACTTGAAAACATGTAGAATACATTGACTGGTCTGCCCGCTCCCCTGACCTGAGCAGTATGTTCTATAAAAATTCAAACTTCGCATACCGTCTTCAAGTTTCTAACTTTTCAACAGTGATTTCACATTTCTGTTATTTTTACATACATTTGTATTTGTTATTGATATTCATCAGTTAACTAGAATCAATACATTTTCTGTTAAAGCAATTTTCTTAAGGATGTCTTTAAATTAATGAAGTCCTATTATTTTCATTATGCGGTCCTTTACTTCTTTTGAGGGATATATTTAACTGAAATTCTAAAATTCTTTTATAACGTAAAAAACGTATTAACTACATATACTGTAAAACTAGTGGCAGTTTAATTCATACATACAGACCAAAGTTTAGAGTTTCTTTAATCATGAATATGTGTTAATTATAGATTAAATAAGAGAGAGAATTTTGTGATATTAGCATCTAGACAAGATCAGAACTAATTTAAAGAATGTCCAGTCCATGATAAAACTGGTTTGAGATGACCCCTTCAAACACTGTTAGTTTGTCCGATTAGAACCTCAACATCGGATTCGGATTAACTTATAAATGTCTAATTAAATTAAGAGTGCGTAGTACGAGCAAAATGATATTTTGAATCCGACCGACTGACTGTATGTTAATCAACGATAAACTACAGGGTGACATTTATTTTTAGATTTGAACACGATTTTCTTTGAAAAATACACTGATTTATGTTCAAGACGTAGACTCATTTAACTGTGACTTACAAGCACGGCATGAGCTTAGATGTAAACGTCATTCACCACACGAGTTGCCTGTGAAAAATTTTACTGCACTGTAAGTGCGAATCAACGGTTATATAATAAAACATAGTTCCTTTGCGTATAAAGGGACCTAGCGCAGTCCTTGTATTTTAGGCGGACCAGTGGTCTAGTTGTTAACGCGTTTTACCGGTAATCCAGCGATCGTAGGTTTGATCCCCTACTCCTCCACTAACATAACTAATGGTCTTTTGGATGAAACCTTAAAACGAGGTCCGATGTATCGGTGCTGTACACAGGGCATGTTAGAGAACTAGGTTGTGTCTCTGGAATTGGACGTGTTTCCTCCGGAAAAACTAAATAGCTAAACTCTTCTGGAGGCATTGGTCATATTGATTACCCTGTACGAACGGTAACAATCTCAAATACAAAGATATGTCAAGTTAGAATTAATCTTAAATCATTTACTACCTTGCGGGTAGGTCAATCCACTTGATGTTAAATGTCAAGCGAACGAAAACGCAATTTGTTTTCTGCAAAGCTATCCTAACTAAAACAAATATTTTCTTTTGATGAAGAATATTTAAGGGTGAAAATTTTCAGTAACACTTTTAACAAAACAAGTTTGAACCTTTCGCTTCAAAGAATGAAAATATCGATGATATGTTATAGAACTGCTCAGAATATGGAATTATTTACCAATAAAGACTGCATTTCCCTGACGCTGATTTCAGCAATACTTTGAACCACTTGAATGTCAGAATCTTTAAGGCAAAGTCATTAGTATAATCTGCTCTTTTCAGCTGATAAATTCTACGTAAAATTACTGAAAAGACTGGTCGATTTTCCTCGTAATTATTCAATCAGTAATCAGGTTTGGAGACATTTGTAAGACTTTAAAGAATGTACCTGTACTAAGTAATTTTGTTTCCTGTCATTCGAACTTAACAACACAATATTTTGGTTGCATAAAGCAAAACTGTATCATGAATTGTAAATATGTAATGTATCAAAATGAGTTCCAGAGAGCATTAGCATTGGCAATATATACATTGTATTTGTATTAGATATAATCCAAAACAACGCGCTGTATACATGTAATAATTTTAACAAGTTATTCATATTGTCTTTAAAAATATGATTGGAAAATACAATGTATACATTTAACAAAGGCAAGTGAAAATAATTAGTCATTTGTATTGCCAGAATGCCGAAAAAATGAAAAAAGTTAAACCTTATTAGTACACAGGTAAGAAATGTATGTACATAGTTATAGTTTTTTAAATATAGCAAAATTAATGTAAATTTCCTGAAGAGCAAAAATCAGAAACTTCACAAGTGGGCCCCTTTAAGATGGGGAATTCAGAAATATGTATCAAAGAATGACTTCTCATAATTGCTTTCCTTATAAATTAAAGTTGTATTAACATACAAGTACTTATTATCTTTAGTTACATTTTTCCTGTTGAGGGTACAGTATTTGTCAACGGTTTGAAGCTTGAAATGTTTGCATTATTTAGACAAGTGCTTTAGAGTCTCTCTGGTGTACAATTGACTTCGATTTTGATGGAAATTGTTTTGGTGAGGCAGATTTTTCCATTGCTTTGCATATATCTGTAGGTTCTTGTCATACATAAAAGTTGCTTGTCTTACTGTTGAAGCTTGAAATTATGAACCTAATTGTTTTTGGATAAGGCTGTAATACATTTCTTTACGCACATGTATGAATACAAACGGAATTTTAGTTTGTGTGAAAATGCAGCATGGAATTCTCAATTTGTGAGATAATATATTTACACTGTATACATAGCATAGATGTCTTAATATAAAAGTAAAATGAAATAAAATCAACATTAGGCATTGCTATGAAAATGATATCTGTCTTTGAACGAATAGTCAAAATATAAAACAAGCTAATTCAATGAACAGGTACATGTGTAGATGACGGGAACGACATAAGAAACGACCAGACAAACGCGATGCAGATTGTATGCAGGTAACTTTCTACTGGCATGAGGATTACTTTTGTACAACATTCTGGTAGATTTTGACCTCTGATTTTTAAACAGATATTATGTCAATATCTACAGACTGAGCATTTTAGATATATTGAAAACAGGAAGAAAGTCATAATACAATCATTTACACAAAAAGAAAGTTAGTTCTTGCAAACAATTAAGCATTCGAAACTTTCCACAGCCCTACCCAATCGGGGCGTATGTAAAAGGATCAATTAAGACAGAGACAATGTATGCGATTATTTGAGTCGGAATCATCATACCCACAGCTTTCAGAAATAAAAATAATTGCAGTGTTTCAATGTAGAATATTTCAGAAAAACAGCTCCCTAAGGCCTCATGTATAACGAGACAATTTTTAAAAAACATTTATAATACATGTATAGAATATTGTGCTGATTACTTATGCTAAAGAAAATCGTAGTCTAATAACAAAGATAGACGTACAACGCCAAAACGGGAGGCAATAAATCATTACTTGAAATGAAGGCTCAACAAACATGTAACTGACTCATCCAGATTTAGATAACGTGACCAAATGGCATTTCGTTTGAGAAAAGCATTCTAATACTATGCATATATGGGCAACAGTTTAAATAGCTACCAGGATACAGGTTTACATAATTTACACAACATGTTTCAAAGTAAAAGTATTATAGTATTTGAAATTGTATCTTCTATTCAGTTCCGAAAAGAGATAAAAAGTTTAATGTAACACATTTTACTGTTCACTGTGAAGGTATTCATCCTAATCTAACTTTTCGCTTCGTCAAGAAATTTTAACGAAATAGAGCAGTGCACTATTGTAAAGGTGGTTATGTCTTATGCATGTACATTGTATATTGAATATACCGTTGTCTTCAAATTTTTTCATGTCACCTAGTAACACTTAATTGGATATAAAATGTGGTATACACTGCTTTCTAGTTCCTGTACCTGACAGTGTTATCTTTTCGGTGATGAATGGTCTTCGTTCAGTGTCCAAAATTTTGTTCAGACTTTTTCGTAAAGTTATATTACCATTCAAACTGAACATCATAATTTTATGAAAGACAAAAATTACTGATTTTTATTCCTAGAAATGTTAGATGTGCCCTAGTTTTAACAACGAACAGTAATTTGTATGATATCCGTTTTATTTCCATTGAATATAATAGAGAAAACCTACTAAAAATGTTTTTGACTCCACTATCCTATCCTATTTGCATTTTCTCTCAATGTACCTCCAATAACATCTGTCATCATTCATATTTTCACAGCATTTTCTAAGTTTTAAGCTTCAATCATGACCAAAATTCAATAAATATGCATTTTGAAGGTTAACAAATACTTAATATATACATGCTTTTATCAGTGAATTTATATGTAAAAATGTAGTTCTGTGTTCTCCGGCAACACACAGTTTTCTTTGACTCTTTGAATGGAATCACTTTAAGTTTAATTATTATAGCTATCCTAGCAGAAGTTTTACAATCACACGGCACCCCAGCGTACACATTCAGTTCAGCATAACAACAAGACGAAAATTGTACTCACAGACCCCTGAGCGGGATTTATGTTACTAATTAAAGAACTTTGCATAACCACGTTTATTTCTAGTTCATTAAACAATCGATATCCAGCGTTGCCACCTTTGCACTATCATGTCCTTTTCTGACCCTTATACTCGCGGGAAATATACCTTCTCTGAACGAATCATCTTAATATTCAATCGGAAATATTTGTCTCGTTTAAATGGATTGTTTCTAATACGTTTCCTATGCGCGAATATATTGGCCGACGTCTACGTAATGTGAAGTTGATAATTGATCGCACGATCTCTTCACTAATGACTAGTAATTGAAAATCACTCCTTAAAATATGTCAATAATGCCTTCGAATGTTTGCTGAATGTTTAGTGAGTGTTTCCTTGCTACACCCTTAACGGGAAGAAGATGGTCATGTATGATGATCCTTATACAGTTCACCTTTGTTCTATTGTTCAAGTATTACTCTAAATCAGATAATGAATCTTCTACTCGGGTGGATTGCAATATTTTGAGGCGCAAAATTCGTTTTAACACAAGCTTATATTCAGCAGGTAATATTAGGGTTTGCGATGTAAAATAATCTTGAATAATTTTGGTAGGAAGACATGATAGAACCAAATCTGTGAAATAATTTCAGAACCGGACCAGCGGTTTCTGCGGAAAATATTTTTCAAAGTTTGCAGCATAGCCGTACGTAACTTTAGCCATGAACATCGGGTGGCCATGTATCTAAATAAAAAATCTTGAAAGATTTTAGGACACATTAAGTCATCATTTGGAAATTATTTTGGAATATGTCTAGTTGCTAAAAATGTGAGGTGTTTTTAAAATGTTCCAAATAGCAACAAATAAAATTTTTCCCACGCTCCCTAGTGGCAACAGTCTTTGAAAATATGGAATAATGTAAATATTTTAGAAGTGTTAAACAGGGGACTATTTCTGTATAGCTAAGTTTGAGATCTGATGAATGCTTGTTGACAAGAAAATTTCATCTGTAAATATTAGTTAAGCAAATTTCTCCGGGACGGTTCAAAGTTTTGCTGAAAGTTAATTATATGAATAAAATTGGTAGATAACTTTTAAGCAAAGTTACACAACAAATATGTATTTATAAGCCTAATGATGGCATGGAAGCTAAAGTTGTAAAAAGTAAATGTTTGACAAAGAATAAATGTGGACACGGGGTTAGCACAATAGATCACCATGATCACCATGAACACATCGAGCTTAAGTCAGCTACTTATGCTATATGAACACTCAGAAATCGTGAAGTCTTGAAATTGAAATGTCACCACTGATCTTTCGTAGTCAGCTGATAAAACCCATTAATTGGTGTAAATATACAATACTCCTTACGGAATGATTTGTCAAATACCCAAACTAAGTCGATTCAGTATTGAAATGCTATACAATGTTCTCTACCGACTTCTGTAAAACAATATTATTGAAATGAACACTGAATGTGTTTATATGCCAAACTAACTAATTCATATAGCATAAGTTTACAAATTGTCGAGATCATTCATATAGCCCTTACCCTAATAAGTATCAAGATATTGCATAAATAAGAAAACAAGACAAAGGGAGATTATTCAAATATAACTCGTGTAAGAATTATGGCTTTTACTTCTCTTCATTGTTATATAATCACATCTTATATACTAAAACGTAGAGGTCATTACTGTGGCGTTGACCTTTTGTGATACTAAATTGTATAAAGGAGTAGTCCTTTTTGTTAAAGTTTCACTGTGATTTTGGTATTTAGTTTGAAACACAAAAAGAGCAATAATTATCGTGTACTCTAGAAACATCGGCACCATTTCTTTTCGAATACTATTGATACAGCAAATGTCATGGAGTTTTTTGTCAATAGAGAGAGGACTTAGTACGACAGAACATCGATTTGTATAGATATATCTGAAATGCACTTAATATTGTATTAGCTGTTACATTGATTCATTATTGTAAGTTACTACAACAACCTAAAACAAACATTTATAAATACAAAATATGTATAGCATGCGATAGAACTTATGAAGTTGTGAGTTTCTAACTTTTTGTGCCAAGGAAAGTCAGTTTCAGTACACTTGAAATAATACACTACGTTTGTAGGTCTGACATACAGAGTGAAGATCCTGGGCATGCTTTGCTAGTTTTTCTACGATTTTAACATTCAAACAGTACAGTATCTCAAAGTTTCAAAGCTCTGTCTATTTGGTTTTTAACTCACAATTCATTCCTTATTTAGCAAAATGCATGCAACGAAAATGCCATTGGATGTTTTAGTAATCACTGAATCGACTTATGTTTGTTTTCAAACATTACATGACAATGGTATATTGGGGTACTCGACTCTATGATATCCTACCAGTCATCTATAATGCATGACAAGCTCTATTTTCAATCATCTCCAGTTACATACAACAACATACAACTTTTAAATATTTACAAAACACTTTGTTTTAATTCAAACATATGACAGTTTAACAACAATAATGCTTGATTTAATATGGAATATCTAAGATTAAACATTGTAAACAGTTCTGATATAATTGAAACAAGTGCACATATGTACTTTTTTCAATCGACAGAACAAAGAGTCTGTTAAACTAACAAAGCATAGTGAAATTTGACTGAGAGAATCACGAGCTTCAACGACGAATGATATAAAGGATTGTATGTTCCATTTGTTTTAGATCTTGAAGTCTTTGATTATTTTACAGTCTGACTTTCTGTTTTCTGTAGCCTTTTAAGCTATGCTTATGAATGCATTCATGAAAACATCTAAAATAAAATCCCAATACATCATACTGTTTAGATGAAGAACTGCTAGATACTTTGTGTGGAGGCGGAGTTTAGACTGTGCTCTATATGTAATAGAGCACTCTTAACAGAGAACACTTTTCAGATTTTTTATTGCCTTAGTGTATATAACTGGGTGTGAGAACCGCCAATCAACGTGCCATGATACAAATCAGATAGAGTAACTGTTGGCTCGAATAAATACGTCATTTCTCGGAGGCTACGCCTTCTCGAAATAACATATTTATTCTCGCCAACAGTACTCTATCTAATATTTGTATCACACTTTTGTGAACATGAATAACATGATCTCTCAAAACCCGTCTTACAAATTTAAACTTGAATTTTACGTACATCGCCCGACAAAATAAGTCTGTTTTTGTTTTCCTACGAACGTTAGGGTAAAAAATAATGTACAAATAGAAAATTCATACGTCAAAAAATGATTTATCTTTTGCCGACGTATTCTTCAACTCCAATAAAGCAATGTACAATGGATCAGGCTTTGTAATCACTGAATATTCTTTAATCAGTTGTATTTCCTACTAACTTATATGTCATTTATTTCGATATTTAAATTATTAACTCACAATATTGCATTTTTTGTCAATGGACGCACTCACTAGACGTCACAAAAGTTCGCACTATCAACTTAACAACTTTGAAGAAGACCCATAAAAGGTACGCATCGGAAGGCAATGTCCAATCGGATCAGTCCAATATGCATAGGGAAAATTTAGCTATACAAAATTTCGGGAGAAGTTCTCGTGAGAAATCGCCTATCAGACATTCTGACGATGTCTCAAGAATTATCGAGATAACCTCGCCTTTTGTTGATGTCAGAGTATTTACAACAAAAGAAAGTCAATTCAAATTTTTACCATGTGTATTTTTTTGTCGTAGGTCAAGCCCAATTTTTATTGACCTTTCTAAAAAAGGACCAAAACAAGAGCTGTCCCTCACAAGTGACAAATGCCCCCGAAAGAGGTGTCTCACAGTCTGTGTCCTCTCCATGTGCTCAATAATTGTGCCATGTAATTTTAAAATCCTTCCATGCATGACAGAGTTACCATGCATACAGTTTTCCATTACTTTTAAACACTTAGTGTGACCTTGACCTTTGAGGTAGGGGTTGCCCACAAACAATTTTTTTTAATTTTCAAAAAATTTTCCCCAACAAAAAAAAAAAAAAAAAAAAAAAAAAAAAAAAAAAACCCAAAAAAAAAAAAAAAAAAAAAAAAAAACAACCCCCCCCCCCCCCCCCCCCCCCCCGACCTAGTGGAGTGGGTCTTGCACGTGACACAATCATTCAATTACCTTCAAACTCAAAGTGTGACCTTGCCCTTTGGGGGGGGGCTTGGTATGCTAGACAGGGTTATGTGCCTTGCAAGATTATTTTAAAATAGTTCAATGCATGACAAAGTTACAGTCTAGACAGAAAAAAATAAGAACGGACGGCGGGCGGGGCCCCCTTTAAAAAAAAGGTTGGGGAAAACCCCCCCAATAATACCCCCCAACCCCCCCCTTCTTTTTTCTCCCCCCCGAATGTAAAGTGCATATATACCAGGATTACATTACCTATAAACTCTAAGTGTGACCTTGACCTTTGATGTAAGGACGTGGGCTCTTGCGCGCGACTCATCGGCTTGATGTGCTACACATTTGTACCAAGTTATTTTTTTAAATCCGTGCATGAATTATCGTCCGGACAAGAATGTGTGCATATATACAGGATTCCATTACCTTCAAACTCTAAGTGTGACCTTGACCTTTAAGGTAGGGACGTGGGTCTTGCACGCAACACATCGGCTTGATGTGCTAGACATTTGTACCAAGTTATTTTTAAATCAATCCATGATGACAGAGTTATCGTTCGGACACGAATGTGTGTATATATACAGGATTCCATTACCTTCAAACTCTAAATGTGACCTTGACTTTTAAGGTAGGGACGTTGGTCTTGCACGCGACACACTGGCTTGATATGCTAGACATTTGTACCAAGTTATTTTTAAATCAATCCGTGCATGACAGAATTATAGTCCGGACAAGAATGTGTGCATATATACAGGATTCCATTACCTTCAAACTTTAAGTGTGACCTTGACCTTTGAGGTAGGGACGTGGGTCTTGTCAAGTTATTTTAAAATCTTCAATTCATGACAAAGTTACAGTCCGGACACGAATGTGTAAGCGGTATGAGGAGGCATTTCATTTTTTACAAATTTATTTCTTTTTTTTTTTATGAACAGATGGGCGGACAGACGGATAGACAGACGGACGGTGCGATTTTAATATACCACCCTTTGGGGGCATAAAAAAGAAGATAATAAACATAAAAGCATTCCCAATAATAATGATAACTTAATCTAGAATGCAACAATAATGCAATTGTAATACAATAAAACAACAGAGACATGATAACGAAAATTTATTAAACATATCGATGTTTGCATTACACGCCCCTCATTTAATTTAACGTTTCCGTACTAAAAACTTTAAGGATGTCTGCTACGTTGTTCTGCACATGCGCTAACTATCGGAAGTGAGCAAATGTCGTAAAATAGCTATCCACTGAAAAAATGATCTGTAAACTTTCAAAAAGTATAGGTCCCTACTTTATTTCACTGTTTTACATGCAGTAATCACCAGTGAGTCTCATTTCGTGGTGTACAACCTATTATGTTTAAAATATCACAATTTATTGATTAATCTGTGGAGTGCCGATGACGTCATAAACGGTGTATTTCCGCGAAGGTCAAACTCAAAGTGCTAAAAAGTTTTATTTTATAAAGCGGTTTGAAAGGTTAGATACGCATTTATGTTGTTGATGTTGACGCTGGATGTGTTTGTATCACCTTCCAGTTACGTAAGTATTTATTTCTCACTTGTTATTAGAGAATAAGATCACTTTTTCGATATAATTAGACCCGGAAGTAAAACTGACACCGAGGAATCATGAAACAGCAACCAAGTTATATTGATCACATAAATTCAAATATGCTGTAGATATAATTTATTCTAGACCTGGGGAAATAAGCCAGGAAGAATGATTTCAAAAACATTTTCTTATCCTGCCGAGGACTTACAACCTGTGCTGTAGTGGATGCCTGGTTGATAAGGAATTTCAACAGCTGGACTAGCTATTTACTTTAGCCCATGGAAACATCATAATGATAATAACATATCATGTGTGTATTCTATTACATATAATTATAACTATACTGCTGTTGATGCAGAGTGATGATGATGATGATGATGATGATGATTTTGTTCAAAGCTAAAGAGATGCATTTGAGGATGATAAAATACTTTGTTACTAAATCTGAAAAGGCTGCAGTAAACACCGTGGTATATAAACTGCTTGTTCTAAAGTTGTATATTCTAGTAAACATATTGCATATGACCTACCTGCACCAAAGATGCATGGCACTGTTTGTAGAGGAATTAGTTAATAAGAATCAAACTTTTAAAGTAAAAATGTATGCATGTGCACACTATGTCTAGTACAAAAACTTGCCATAAATTCTGGTTTATGAACTGGTGATTGTTCCCTGGGCTTCCCAGCTTAATGAACTAGTATCAAATTGAGTTCACAGTCACTAAGTATACTTTAATTGTGACATTATCTTTATAGATTTTTCCTTTGCTTTAGGCAGCCCACCATGCAGACCAGATGCTGAAAACAACTACTTACAATGGGTGCATTGTCTTCATCAGCCTCAACAAGTTGGGCCAATATTGGTTAAGACACCAAGGAAATGCCATTTGTTTGCTTATGTGCTGAAGGACAAGATACTGTTGACAGAGCTGAATGTAATACTACATGTATAATGTTTTTATTTGTTTTTTCATTTAAGTATAACAAATGAAAAAGTGAATTTATGATTCAGATCTGCTTTTGAATTCTAACTTGCATAGTTTTTGCCAAAATTGTTTCTCAATACTTGCTAGGTAGTCACATACTCTGTTACATATTTTTATAAAATAGCAGGAAAATCTATGTAGTTTCATATCTTTTTCTTTTACAGGAACTCAGCTATTTTACTTGATAGAGGAAAGTCAATGTACTTGGAAAGCAGCAGAGTGTACATTTAAAATTCACAATACAGCTGAATGCATGTCCACCTGTAGATGCAAGATACATGTACACAAAATGCACATCAGGTATTTATTTTTTATGGTCTGCAAGGGTTTCAGATACTCCCAACATAATTAATTTTCTAATAAAACTCTATATAACAATTGAATTTTTTTAATACCATGGTATGATATCTTGAGATTTTGAGTTTAAGGATAATTGGCTGACACAATAACACTATTATGCCATAATATCACATTTTGCAATATACATCTACTTCTTTGTAAACTGCAGTTATTCTCATACACAAACTGTATTGTCTTTTACAGATGAATACATGCATATATAAGGATTGAAAGTACTTACATGTTAAAAGTACCTAAACAGCATTCAATAGCAGATCTTTATAAGATACTTTTGTGTCACTATTACTCATGATTGATCATATGTGTATGGTCTCAGAATACAAATTGATATTTACTTTTGTAATGTCAGTATCTGATACATACAGAGAGTTTCATCTTCAAATTTTTAAAATTATGGGATTATATTTAGTTCTGTTTACACATTTGTTTTTAGATGCATATTGACAATACAGCTGGAATGAACTAATGATCTGTTTGGTATGCAATATGGCTAAATTTAATAGGTAAGAATTGCATGTCTTTCTAAACAAACAAAACAGGCTTAGTATGTTCATTTCATGTGCCCTCATTTCATGAATAACAACTATAGAGACACCTAATGTGTACCCTACATACTTGCATTAAACAAGATGTTTTGTTTGGGTTGTATAAACTAGTATTCTAGGACAATGTGATAAAAATGGAAAGAGAACTGAATAGCAGACTGTAGACTGATTAAACTCCATGGACTGTCAGAGTAAGCAGTTCTAACTTGCTCACATACCTCAGTGACCAATTTTTTAGATGTAATGAACCTGATAGTTTTATTTTAAGTGAAGACATAGTTTTATCAAACTGACTCAAAAACATAATTTTGAAAGTTAACCAGTAAGCTATCTTACACAATCTTATCTAACAAACATCTTCAAACACTGTTGCTATTTCTCAATAACTTCACCATACATTTTCATCTGTAAAAAAAAAAAAAAAATAATATCAAACAGGGGATGCCACGTACCAAAAACGCAGCCTCCCCAAAACGAGCCCCACAGCACCCAGAAGTGCACACCACCAACACACACACACATGCATACACACATGACACACACACACAATCATGTACACACACACATATACACTACCAACACACACTAGCATACAAAGCAAACACACGAGGACAAAACGAACAATTAAAGGAACACAGTGGGGCACCGCCTTGGAACGGTCAGTGGCAAAAACACCACTGGGGAGCTTAAACCGGTTTATGGTGCGCACCCAACCTCACTCTTACCCCCACCATGTTCAACTCCAGCAAGTCCATTCAACACTAAAGTCAAACTAAAGATGGGTGTTGTAAATGAGTAGTGCAATTATGCAAAACCATTTTTTTATTTGAATAATGTTATACTTTGTTTCTATTAAAGATCAATTAAAAGCATTATTTTATTTAATCAAAATGCAAATTATATGATCTCAGTTGCATGTAACAGGGGAATGTTTTTAATTTCAGGTGAACATGAGAGTATTAGTATATAGTGAAATGGAGGGATTGCTGAAAAAATGGACCAATTACAGAAACTGTGTGACATTCATCCCTAGATGGTCATAATATACCATAAATTTATACAAGATTGTGAAAGTGTTTTTCAAAGTTGGAAGTCATTTCTTGAAAACCATTTTAAACCTGGCAAACATGTATCATTTATATGTATTACTGACTGTTCTGTTTTTTTAGTGATTTTCATTCACAGTACCATTATTTCCAACATTCATGTAATAAAAAAATGTTTGGTTTTACCTAATGGAATAAACAGGAGATAATGATGGTTAATAATAACTTAATACTGTTTTTGCATTCCCAAATATGGTGACATAGTTTGTTGAAGCCTAGTGCCAAAAAAAGCCTGGATAGGTACCTTTTTTAAGGTTTTATTTTGATGGTGATATGTTCCCCTTGATGTATGTTGATTTTCAGAAAATCGTTGAAATCGCTTCACTGTTTTAAAGGTCATCGATATGTAAGAATTAAGTGCCATTCTGAAAATAAGTGGGTGGGGTAATTCAATTTTAACATTTTGCATTTCGGCAACTATTTGTTCCGAGTCAATTTTTTTTAGTGATTTTCAATCACAGTACCATTATTTTCAACATTCATGTAATAAAAAATGTTTGGATTTACCTAATGGAATAAACGGGAGATAATGATTGTTAACTATGGCTTAATAATGTTTTTGCATTCCCGAATATGGTGACATAGTTTGTTGAAGCCTAGTGCCAAAAAAAGCCTGGATAGGTACCTTTTTTAAGGTTTTATTTTGATGGTGATATGTTCCCCTTGATGTATGTTGATTTTCAGAAAATCGTTGAAATCGCTTCACTGTTTTAAAGGTCATCGATTTGTATGAATTAAGTGCCATTCTGAAAATAAGTGGGTGGGGTAATTCAATTTTAACATTTTGCATTTCGGCAACTATTTGTTCCGAGTCAATTTTTTTAGTGATTTTCAATCACAGTACCATTATTTTCAACATTTATGTAATAAAAAATGGTTGGTTTTACCTAATGGAATAAACAGGAGATAATGATGGTAAACTATGACTTAATAATGTTTTTGCATTCCCAAATATGGTGACATAGTTTGTTGAAGCCTAGCGCCAAAAAAAGCCTGGATAGGTACCTTTTTTAAGGTTTTATTTTGATGGTGATATGTTCCCCTTGATATATGTTGATTTTCAGAAAATCGTTGAAATCTGCACACAACGTAGCAGACATCCTTAAACGTAATCTTATTTGGATTATTTCTTACAATATGCCAATTTTAGATATAAACTTATAATGACTCTTACATAGATAACATACATCAGTGTAATTCGATGTATTAATAATTCTTAATCAAGTGCATTCAGTGTTAGAGTATATTTTGGTCTTTAACTTTAAATTTGCAATGACCACACGCAAATTTTTCAACCAAAAGGAAAAAAACAAAAATAAAACCCCCCCGGAATGCCCCCCACCCAAAAACGCAGCCCCGTTTACAGCCAGCAAAGATGCATATTACCCTTTTTACCCATATTTGCCCTTTTGAAGAAAACAAACAAGAAGAAAAAATTAGCACAGGGAATAGTATGGAGAAATTCATTACGTTTCAAAAGACGTTTTTACTAAGAAATATTACTCAGCTTTTATCGGAAAAGGTCATTGCTCTCAATTTTTATCAGAACCTATCAATCTGAGATTGCTTTTCCTGTGTTGTAATGATGAATGAAAAATGGGATTTGATAATTTTCTGCCAAAAGTCGGCAATTAATTCTTTCGCATATTTTCTCTGAATTGGAATGAATAATTTGGAAGATGATTCAAAGCTGAACAGAACAGAAAAAAATTACATGCAGATATGTCATAATTTGTTACATTGAATGCGAATCAATGTAGTTATGTTTCAGCTATACATGTTACGTTTTCATTCAGTTATACTTGTTACGTTGTCAATTAGGTTTCGTAAACAATACATAGAACATTGTTACATGCATACACTGATATTAAACCTCTGTTACTTCAGTACATGCATAAGAATGTTCAGAATTTAAAACTACATTCCCAGTTACAAGGCCAACGTACACAAAATAATATAGGGGTAACTTTCTCCAATCAGAAGACTAACTATGCAGTCGGTATCCAAAACATCCAAAAATGTCTTTGACCAGATTCCGTTTAGATATGACATAAGTGAATATCACAATGTACCGTCTATTTTTATAAAAAAACAATCAGTTAAACAAGAAAAAATATCATAAAATCAAAATCAGAAAAACGTACACTTTCATTATTTTGATTAAGTAAGTCTATTTACATTCATTCGGTAACTTTTCAAATGAGATGTCTGGGTACACTTTTGGCCTATTACATTAATTATTATGTGTTGTATCTTCATAAAATGTAATGACATCTAAACACCTGGTCATTAATACGTAGAAGTGCAAGTTGCATGTCTGTGTGTTAATTGATTCAATGAGACACTCACTACTCTTTGTGGGGTCCTTTTCCCGATCGGGTACTTAAAACTAAAGAACAACACTTGCATCTTTGGTAAATTGGTAAAGAGTTGCAGCACATTTGCAGAACTAATAGTTTCAGTTTTAATTCCTGCATAACGGAACTGATATTTTTCTCGGAAGAAGGAATTCCTAATTTTAAAACTAACTTACATGTGAGGTCTAAGACTAAGAAGGTCTATTATACTGAAATGTACTGTACAAATTTGCATTTTTAATGAACATAGCTTAAACAATACAGCATAATAATTCAACAAACAAAATGGGTTTGCACTGAAAGGGACAACGAAAAGAGAACAACGATAACATTGACATATAAACGTAATAATCAGAAATGTCTTTGGAGAAACATGCACTGATTTCAGATGTTTATCAATAACAAAGCTACATATTATGACATTAACATTATATTAAAGAAGGGGTTTGCACTATAAAATGCCTTATTACGGATTTCGAAGTGAATAGCACAACTAGCCGGTGATACTTTTTCCTACAATTCTAGTTGTTTAAAATTATTTTCTACTTTTCATAGAAAAATAGTAATCATGTGCTTTATTGTCTGTTCTGGTTGGGTATTAAAATATATTGTTTCTTGTGTAATCACAATATTGTAATGTTTCCTTGTACTTTCTGTAACTGGGTTATATCCTATGAGTTTTAAACTAAATCCATTTTCTGTAAATAGGGCATGATGTAAAAAATGAATAAATCATTTAGCATTTCTTGTGATTTTCTACCATTTGATGGGACTTTCTCTTTGATTCTGATGAGATTTATAATTGATAGTGCGTCAAGAAAGATCCGTTTCTCAGTTTAAATGCTAATACATTTATTTTGAATTGAATAGCGGTGTTTTGTTCTATATTAGTTTTATTGCAAAGGTCCCTGCATTTTTTAGATAAACCCAATTAAACACGTTATGGAATTTGCTCGCAAATTGTAGGACTACTATATTACGATCATGCTGGTTTACGTAATTATATATATATATAGGACATAAAGCACAAGGCGACAACGTTCATTACAATATAATTTTTGTTTAACAGCAGTTTATTGAAATATATAACGGTACATCTCAATGTTCACTCAGTGCAAATCTTTCAATCAGATAACCGTATAAAAGTATACTGAGCATAGTGAATGTAATGATGTTACACCGAAACCAACAATTATCCTCTTTATATTTCCCGTGCTTTATGAACAAAATAATGCACGTTTAGATTCTTCTGCTCGTATTTTTTGTGATTCTTAATTTTGAAGCATTATAATTGAATATGGTTTACGATGCAATTCAATTTAACATAACGCACCTTCATATTAGGGAAAAGTCTTATAACTTATTTTTTAAGGGAAAGCATAAACGAATTCTTGTTTTGTATAACCATTATACGCAGTATCCATGTTAATGATACTCTGTTAATGAAATCGTTTCATTAGTGTTTTGACCTCTTATAGAGTGGAAGCAATCAAGATAGCTTTGAAAGCTAGATCATGCTAAATGAAAACAGCTACATGTACTTCGTTGTAGTATCAAATCCAGTCGAACGTTAGATAACACCGGTAAAACAAACATTGCTATCGTTAATGAGATTAACTTTACTAATGGTGCTAGAATTCTTTTTTAAGTTCTACCATGAATTATTTGCTTTCACCTTATGCAAATTATATATTTATAAAATGGCCATTATTAAGGGTAATATCGCTTTAGAAAGTCTAGAGCTAAGATAGTTGGTGTGTCAATTGTTTTATAAAGACTTATATACGAAAAACATTCAACATCTTCTGCAAAACTAAATGATATAGATCTAGATATTTGGTATGTAACATTGTCTAGTGGACCCCTATTAAGTACAAAAATTCGTGTTTAAACCTTGCCGCTGGGGTCACAAGGTACATAGTATACGTGTCATTTGGTAATGAACCTCTACCAAGGTCGTTAAGATCATGCCCCTAGGATTAAAGAGTCCAAACTGGCGTTGCCCTGGGAGTCCTATGTATGTGACAAGATATGTTATAATATACCTAGCTTCAAATGGGTTCTTATAGCATACAGCGACGTACCTGTCAACCACTGGCTTCCTAAGCATCAATGACTTCTCCTAGCTATGGGAATGAAAGGTCAAACTTGATTTAACATTATATTTTTATAGGAAAAAAATGAAAATCTTCTACACTAATACCACAA
>JAFMSR010000015.1:40359651-40403304 GCA_022818135.1 Saxidomus purpurata
ATGTTTCTAAGTTGTTGCTTCATCTTCCATCAAACGCCTTCTAGGAGCGATGAATGTATGTTATCTGTCTGATTTACATTTGTAGCTATGTTTATTATTTTGTACCACGATGTAAGCCGATTTCCAACCGGAGTTTTCACATTGTAAAATTTGTTCAATAATATATGAATTATGTTGGTTTCTGTAAATAGCTTGAAAGTTTTCTGTTTTTTTTTTTCACGTTTTATTTTAAAAGACTACGGCTTTATCAAGTGACTATGAAATTAAAGATTTTATTACGAATTTTAACAAATTGTTGTTGTTTTTTATTTTGAACTGCTTGGCAATGTCGCCGCAGGATACAGGGTAGAATCCTGGCTTCTATGATTAAAGTTAGTAGTACGGGCGTGCTTGTAGCTGTGGACCTCCCGTGTCCGACAGTTCGTAGGCTGTACACAATCCCTATCTGGAGTTACCGTTCTTGCTACGCTGTGACCTTGACCATTGAGCTACGTTTTTCTCGTTTTACAGTTCTTTTACAATGAATTAAATGTTCATTCACGGCTCAATACTTGAAACAGGACAACATACTAGTCACTAAAATGATACTTCAAATAAAAATTGAACAAAGACATGTTCTATTTGTACTATTTGTACAAAAACTGTAGATAGTCATGCAAGTAAGATGAGTCTAGATTTCCCCTCGCAAATCACAGCAGTGAGGTGTTAATACTGAAAATGAGAGATAACTCTAGATATAGATTGTATGGCAAGTTACTTACAAACCTTCTTCATTCCTGTTTTTACCAGCTGCCCTTCCCATGGCTTTGATCCCGTGATCCAATGGAGAATACGGGGTCTCCCCGTCATTTACATACAGAAATTCGCATACGGGCTCGACGATACTCAGACGCCGCAAAAACAAACAAACCATGAAACATTGACGCATAAAATTGGGAGCAGGTTTCAAAAGCAAGATAAAGGAAACATATTTGATATAGGACATGCGTCGTTGATATTTTGAATACGATCTTGAATTGAGATTGTGAAATCCATGTGGATAATTGTCACCATAAAGAATATCTAGGGAAATTATTGAAAAGGTATGTGCCAATGAAATGGTTTTAGTGTAAATACATACAGCATTGTATGACAATAGACAATAGAAGTTCTATTCTTTGGTCATGCACTATAGACAACATAACATTTAGTACATGTATATATTGATACATTCATATGTAAATTTGCTTGTTACCTTTCAAATTGACAACATATAATTAATTTCAGAAAACATCATCATTATTTAACTTCAAGATATGTCAGAAACAAGTTAATTTTTGGAAACGAGGCATAGGTAACGTAGCGTGTATTCGCGACGTAATAAGTTGGAGCTAAAAAGCGTAACGATAAAAAACGTTGTTTATACATTTGACGCTAGGAAATAACGTGAGCGTTTACATTTTCTGTTACTGATTTTAATAATGACAAGAAAACTTAAATTACTTAGTCTTTGTTAATTTATTACTAATTCATCACATATTCACATTTAAAGGTTTTCCGAGCTTACAATTTTTAATATGTTCATAATACAAATATTATGATACACAATGTATTTGTAATTTGTTCTTTTTTCGCCTTTTGTATGCCTCTACACTAAACCGATCTAGAAACGCAAAGATTTCCCCTGTTGAACACTTTCATTTGAATGACGCTAATGTTTTTATTTCTATTTCAGTCATTTTTTGCGATGAATTATTGAAACTTTTACAAGAATTTAATTTTATATTGTTTTAATTTTGTTGTGTATGAAATTTGAATAAATTTGACTAAGTCATGCATCAAAGACTATCATATTGTAAACACTATACACTGTTTCAGACATGCATTAAAGCTTATCGTATTGTTAACATTATATAAACTGTTTACGATATGCATCAAAGCCTACCGTATCATAAACGTTATATGAACTGCAAAGAGTATCATAGCGAACATTGTAGACTGGCATTGAGTCCTTATATTTACTATTTCTTACTAAATTAACTCCCTTTGCTGCCAAAAAATGTAAGATCGAGACCTGTGAAGTATTTTGCTTGGAGTTTGAGTTTTAGTGAAATATATTTATCATTTAGCCTGGTGGCGAGGCTACGAACATTGATAACATGAGTCTACCGGACCACTTACCAACTGAATTAACAGTATATCATCAGATGTTTTGCGTAGACATGTTGCTTTCAAACAAATCCAAAATCTAAGCATTTCGCATCTTAACTATATGGATTATACGATACGCCATGCAAAATTGCCTTTAAGTTAATTTTTCGGAATTTTAAACATATATTCAGGTACTGCATTGCTACTATTAGAACTTTTAGGACAATTCTTCCTAGGCTGCGGGAAGATAAGGGTTAGCATGCGCTAAAAACCGTTAAATCAATTCGAGCAACTAACAGTTTTAATATGGTAATCCCTGATTCAGCATTATGAATTTATTGCATGTATTTGTTTGGTTTGTATTTAGTGGCAGTCTCTCTGATTTATGTCATTCTTTTTTGCGCCATTAGAGCTACATGTACACTGTAGACGTAGCCCACTGCCGTGTTTTATAGTAGAAGGCGTGCCTTTGCCCCCTGAGTGCGATGCCTGCTCACGTCCGGGGATCTTTTTTAAGATTATCATTTATGAGTTTGCATAACTGATGTCCATTGCACAAAAGCACATCGTATCGGTTTCGTTTTACTTCCAAATGTAAATGTCCGCCACATAAAATCTGCAAAAGTATTTGTTAACTGAGCATAAATAATAATAAAATCACTTTTATCATCTCATTGACATTCTGTGTTACCTGTAAATGTTGTCTTCTACCGGTCTCGAAGCTATTTCATCGCTACCAATATGGCTCTAAATGATCATATCTAAATGAGATAATATTTGAACAGGTAGTTTCAATGGCAAACGAAAAGTGCAAGAATGTACAGAAAATTCTTTAAAGGTTTATTACAATCACTTTCGTGAAGAGTTCGTAAATGAAAAACAATCTTCTATTAATTCTTGACTGGCAAAAAATTATGCGACAATTTATCATAAAAAAGAATTTAGTCAATTTTTCTCAGTTTATGTGCATAGGTTGTAAGTAACTTCTTCAACGTTCAACAGGTACAGCATTATGGCACTTAAGTGGTCTGTTTCTTACTACGCAGTTTAGACATGCACTACTTTAATAAGCAGCCCGATCAAAACGCACTGAAAGTGACCATTTATACTGGCAATACTTTACCTACATTGCATTTATAAACGCTGTTTCATCGGTTATTTAATGAAAATGTAGGTTCTGATAACAGACGGAATGTCGTTCTGGTTAACTACGCGGTTACGATATGTTCCAAAATCGAAAGTAGCGAAGTAACGAAGATACTACGCAGTTGAGAGTTTAAAGATATGTGTTATTTAGCTACAAAATTAATGTAAAAAAGAGTCAGTTTTTAAGTTTCTGTCGCTATTAGCGATAATTGTGAAATATACCCTTTAACTGCCATATTCAGGGAAGCACCGTGGTGTGCATTTGTTAATATAGTTGAACATGCGAAATAGACTTTTAAAATGCACCGAAGATTTTGTTAGTAACCTAGTAGCAAAATACATGTAGTTTGATTGATTACTATAATTATTTACAATAATATAAAGTGATTCATTCATTTTGAAATACCTATCATTCGTGTGTTTTGCATGGTTCAGTGTAATAATAAAAAAAAAAAAATTTGAGCCGCGTCATGGGAAAACCAACATAATGGATTTTGCGACCAGGCTTGTATGGATCAATATTGGTCGCCCATCAATGTGTAATGTGCCCATCTGTTTTACCGTGAACGGGCTAGATAGGAATGTTCGGGTTTAACCCCCGGCGGGAAACAATTGGTTATGAATGGAACACCAATAGAAAGTTGTTTTATTATTTCGCGTATATTACATGTATGTACTATACCATGAATGCAATCGACCATTAATTTTCATGTCGATCTTAAAGAAATGTGTTGTGTTAATGTTTACAATGATGAAAAAATGACGTTGTTAGCCATGCTCAAGTGCTCAGAACAATGTATACTTTGTATTAAATATTCCGACTTTGTTCTTTATTCATTACTTAGTCTAGAAAAAAGATCTACGTCAAAGGAAATACATTTCAGTTACGTGTACGTTTATTTACAGGCGAACAGTTAATCTTACGATAAATCCTGGTAAGGACCGGCACTATAACTATTATCTTCTTGAAAATTTGCAAAATTTCTTACATAAAGAGACGTGGTCAGTTGCGGGGCTCGGTCCCAAGACTTTCAATAATTGAGAAGTTTCAGCTTCTCTAACTACTTGACCAAGGAGGAGTCTCACCGTCCGTAACATTGCTCAATATATGCTAATATGCATCAAGTGGTCAGATGACCAACTTAAAACTATCAGACATATTGCAAAACATGTGTTCAACATTCCTCTCCTTAGTACCAATCCTTACGATAATCTATGTTTCAGACCGAATATTTTCAGTGCCTTCAGCGCTTTGATTTTATTTCAAGTTCGTAGGTAAAGGAATAAAATAGTTATTGAAGCAAAATCGTTGACAGGTTATTTGTTTACGCATGTCACTAGGCGAATTTTCTTGCTAGCAGAGTGATTTTCTCCCACTATATTGGTATTTGAAGACTCGCATAATCTGAAGTATCGCCGAAACACGACTGCTTCATGTTTTGACGCTTTCCCTTCTTTTATACTTTACGGCCGGAAAATTTAATCCCCATTTTGGTAGCTGACTCTTACCTAAGCATCTTTGGTGTGCTGATGCTCACATCATTGTCCCGAATCATGTCCTTTAGTACCCCCAAATCCAGGTTATGGTTATACTTATCGGGTAAAATAACGTGTCGGCGTTTTGACAAGACCAAGTATAAGCCGATATGTCATTTATTCGTTGAGAAATAGCAGACAGGGGGTGTTACTTGTGAATCAGCGAGTTTTATCTGTTGTTTATTATATAGGAAATAGAAGGTGGTGGGGTATGATTCGATCCCCTGTGGTCTATACCGTCTACAGGCGTGATAAGACGTTGAAACAAGCGCTCAACCAAAACACTACCTCGCTGGCTTCAACGTCGAATTATTTAGTCTAGTACGCACATTACTATGGGTAAGAGAGTGGCCTGGTTCAAGCTACTTCCTTGACTTGTTATCCTAACTCTTACCCAGCATGACGATCAATTTCTACGCACTCTGTTCGGGACAATTTGCAAGTTTCAGTCCAAGTATTATTACAAACATGTGATGCTTCCTTTCTTTTAGAATGAAGTGCAGCAAGTTCTACAAGCTTGTAGAGAGAAACATCGGAGCAGTGTTCGCAAAGTATGACCGTTTTGTATCCCGTCATGCCTGGAAAATACTCATACTATCGGTCCTTCTCAACGGTGGTCTTGGGATAGGGATGATGAAGCTAGAGTTTGACAACGATGCTTCCAATTATCTGCCCTCAGGTACAGTGATAGTTTTAGGATTTATATGTACGTTGTGTATTATAAAAAAAGTTTAGGTGATACAAATGTTTTCTGTCTGTGTTGAATATACAATGGATATACGCTAAAATGTGACTGAACTCTCTTGTTCCAGAAAAAAAGGTTCAGTTTCAATTCAAAGAAACAAGCTCTTGTTAAGAGTATTAGATTTTTAGTTTTGTTGTTGTTCATTGACTGAGGCACGTGTGGCATCAGTGTCACACCTCGTGCTCAGACTTGGAATCGAACCCGGGACCTCCAGTTCCAGAGGCTAACGTCCTAACACTGATCTATAGAGACCCAAAACCGTCATTGTGCATATAAGTTTCTCAAATTGAAATAAAAATGGAAAAGTCAGCAACAACACATTATTACAACAAATTGAAATGAAATACATAGATGAATAATTCTATTTATAGGAACTCAAGCGGAGAATTGAAGAACTATTCCCCTACATGAATTATGGAAATTTTGATGCTCTCCGTCTCACCGATGAAGGTCCATGGCTCAGGGTCATAGTTAAAAGTAAAACAGGCAACTTGTTGACCAGAACAATGTTAGAGGAAATGCGAGACCTCTCAGTACATATATTAAATATCAGGGCAGACAACGGCTTCGGACACTCGGTAAAAGTAAGTTTATGTTGCTGAGATGCGTGTTGCATCAATCCTTTTAAAGTTTTTATTGTATAAATGTGTACATACATTTTCTGCACTCAACGTACAGTGCATACAATTAATATTGAAGTTTTCAGTATCATTTGATGTGAGCTGAGGTCGCAGTTTGTCATGTCATATGCATGTGTTTCTCGCTCTTCAAAAAGTTATACAGTATATATACATTGATGTAAACATATACGTACAATGTATATGCACGTTTCTTTACAGCTTGAGGACATTTGTGCTAAATCCAACTCCCAGTGTGCAGTAGACGGATATGTGTTTTTAGAAGATGAATTCATTGATGCAGTTGATAGGAATAATGTAACATTTCCAGTCTTCAACTTTTCTACAGGAGTCATGGTTAATTATGCATCTAATATAGGAGGTAATATTGTATAATACACGCCTCTATTCATTTTGTAGTAAGTTGTTGATTTTTGCATTTTTAATATCTTAATATATTCTGGTTAAATAGTATTTACTAAAGCAAAATAAGCTAACTATTTGTGACAAAAATAACATTTACGAAAAAAATCATCAACAAAATCCGACGCAATGAGATATAGCAGTCTTGTACTCACGTAAATTACAGGGAAGAAAGAACTTGACGACGACGGCGGTCGGTATATAAAGAGTGCAGAGTACATCAGGTTTCAGTTGATGATACCTTACTGGGGAGCAGACGAATGGGTAAGGTATTCCTCATTTAAACCTCTTACATTGTCGTGAAGAATCACGATTCAAAAATAAATTAAGTCAGTTTTGCAGATAAAACATCTTTCTCAGTTAATATATGAATTGAGTGGTTTCAATCTAAAGTTAGAATTTTAAAATGTTGTCTGATGTCAACAGTACACTGGAGAGCAGTCCCTTTTCTGCAGCTATCACAGTAGGGGTTTATACAGACAGGATGACACAATTCTGTTGTATATTTGCTGATAATACATGTCAAATAATTATCATGTTTTGTTTCCCACATTTAAACAACTTTCAGGGGCATTACATGTACAATGTCAAAACACGAAAAACAGTAAAAAAATTGAGTTATTCTTGCTTTTTTTCTCGCTCCCATCCAGGCACTCAAATAAAAACTCTGAAATTAATCAAAAACTATCCACGGATACTAATTTTGGATTTGTAATTCGTTTCTTATAATGTATTTTGTTTTTAATTATTAAAGTTGGTAAAATTCGAAAGTGAAATGGACAGCTACTCAAGAAGGCACATAGACATTGCGTATGGGCACTACAATTCAGTAAGTGAAGAACTGGAGAAGACTTTAGTCGGCGACATATTTTTGTTTGCTGGAACCATGGCGCTGATGATTTTATATGCCTTCATAGCAACACTGTCCTCCAGGTAAAGCCCGTTTTTTACACGAGGAACGATAATGTTTCACCCTTAACAGCATTGTGGTTTACTGCTCACTCAGAATGGCAAATGCAAATTGTAGCAAATATACCTGTTTCATGGAAAAACAACTCTAAATATGTAATTACATGTAACAATGTTAAATATAAATGATCAAATTATTGAATACATACGGAAGCATTCCTATTACAGTCTATTATGCCTTGAAAGAGACACATTTTTACAAAACAGACAAAGTAGAAGATTTAGTGTATAATATCTGTGCATGCAGCTGATATTTCTTTTTTTTAGAATTGCAGATCAAGTTGGACAAAGGATATGGCTCGGGTTTGCTGGGATTTTATCTGCAGGTCTTGCCATTGTGGCCAGCATTGGAGTTTGCTCAGCGGCTGGAGTTAGCTTTGTAACAATAGTCGGAGTCGTCCCTTTTCTGATAATCGGTAATGCTAGAAAATGACTGATATAAAAGATATACTTTATTGCTGTGCTAGAAAATGACTGATACTTTATTGCTGATAATCGGTTATTTTGTACATGTATGTTAGAAAATGACCGATACTCTATTTATGATAATCAGTAATGCTAGAAAATGACTGATACTTTATTACTGAAAATCAGTAATGCTAGAAAATGACTGATACTTTATTGCTGATAACCAGTTATGCTAGAAAATGACTGATACTTTATTGCTGATACATGTAATCGGTTATATTGTATGTTAGAAAATGACCGATACTCTATTTATGATAATCAGAAATGCTAGAAAATGACTGATACTTTATTGCTGATTATAGGTAATGCTAGAAAATGACTGATACTCTATTGCTGATAATTGGTAATCGGAAGTAACCGAAATTGCATTTACCATAATCGGTTATAATTGATAATGATGAAAATAACCTGAACTTACTTCTGATAATTACTTTTGATAGAAATATATAAGAACTCCATATCCAATGGTCGGTACCGTTTCTTTTTCTTTTTCTCGATGTTAAATGCCCGTTTCGACCGTATTTAAGTTATTTTTGCAGCGGGCAGTTTACCTTTAGTTACCAACGTTCCCGGGAAGAACCAGTACTAGACCCCTATCCACTGTTAGAAACTTGAAACTTTCTCACATAAAGAGACATTGCCGGTAGCAGTGCTACCACATGGCCCTCAGTCAATGTTAGATTACATA
The DNA here is from genome assembly GCA_022818135.1 of Saxidomus purpurata. Taxonomy (NCBI): domain Eukaryota; kingdom Metazoa; phylum Mollusca; class Bivalvia; order Venerida; family Veneridae; genus Saxidomus; species Saxidomus purpurata. The sequence goes on from JAFMSR010000015.1 coordinate 40,368,374, forward strand.
GATTCTACGTCGGCGACTCTTACCGCTCGACCACGTGCGGTCAGTGATGAAATATCCGAACTTCCGTTTGAGATAGCAATGACCAGGTATTTCAATTACTGGTAATTCTAAATCTAGAAGAAATAAAATTATACTTTCACTTTTTTTCTCATGTCTTAAACAGTTTACAGAGTTTTAGGTATTTATGCTTTAGTTCCATGTTCAAATTTGGAAGTAACGCTTTTAAATAATTGACATAATCAAAAGTCACACATAAATCATATATTAAGTTTTTCTTTGACAATTTTACATTGTTTGCAATGAGAACCTTTTCTTACTTTGTTAATCTTTACAATTTCAGGAATAGGCATTGACGACATGTTTATATTGTTGTCAGGCTTATCAGAATCACAGTCACAAGCAACAGTCGAGGATAAAATCGCGGAGACGTTACGTATATCCGGGGTCAGAGTCACAATTACCTCCCTTACTGACATGATTGCGTTTCTGTCCGGAGCCGGATCAAGTTTTGTCGCTGTAAAGCATTTCTGCATATATACAGGTTGTGTACATATGTCATGTGTGTGCTCTACAATGCTTGAATTTGTAGCCGCTCTTTTTTAATGAATCCCGGTCAAGGCCTGTTGTTTCCTCACCTTGTGATATGTGGCGCCTTCCAACTGAATAAAATTATGTTTTTCTATAAAAATCTAGCTTACAATCTCTTTAATATACTAAACATTGCGCTGACTATCTTTTAAAAGTAGTTCTTATTTCCTCTCAATGTTGTATCATTTTTCATCTACAATGTATGTAATGTTTTGCAAGCCCAGACTTTCTGTTTCATAACCGTGATTTGAAAGAATGGTATGGTTCAAAGCGGTTTAAAATTCCAGTTACCATTATTTCTGGTACCTGTCCGTTCCTTGGCGGTAATTTTGGGAATCAATATGTTACTTGTATGCATTTGTTCAGTGATTTGTGCTGTGTCTGCATTCCATGTATGCATATGTTCTCCTATACTTTTGAACTTAATGTAATTACAAGAAAAACTGTGATACTACGTATCACAGCAGGCCTAGAAACAAAGCTTTCATGTTAATATTTTGAAATGGGAGATGCAAATAAACTTTATAGACTTTAAAACATAGACGGAATAAATTTATATTCTAGGTTCATGTAAAGCAAACACTTGACTATCTGGTTTGTGTAGTTACAATTAAGTAACTGTTACCCATTTTCAGTGTATCATTTCTGACTTAAATATAAACCAAAAATATTCATGAAAAAGCTTTAAATAATCTTTACGCGCTTTCCGTTTTTTTTTTTCATCAGGATTTATTAGATTGTATATAAGATCCCTATTTTCATTCAGCGTTAATTAATACAAAATTAACGCAGCAATATTATAACATATTCTACGCGATGTTCCATTAAGGTGATTTTCATAATGTACAATTCTATTCCTGCCTCTATCCGAAAATACCGGCATGTTTGACCGATATCGGTTTTTATACTTGCCGAACAATAAAAATTTTTCACTACTAATTACACGTTACATAAGCTTATCAAATAATTTGACGTTTACATGGATAACAGATAGAAATATCAACTTTTTGACAATTTTAAAGCTACACAATGAACAGTGGTTTAACCCATTCTTTATTTCATAACATTTTGTTCAAAGAATTTACTATACACTACTACACCTACATGATACATTTTCCAACCACGTATTCAATATAGCGGGCCGCTGCTGCGGCCCGCAATAAGCTGCAGTTTGTTGATCGTCTTGGTTGAAGGATGCATTCATCTCGACGTGAACGTCTGGCTTCTTTAATGGTGTTTAGAGACTACTTCATGTATTTCAACTCATACTTTATGTCTTGTATTGTAGGTGTTGCCGTATTTTTCTGTTACTTTAACAACATAACGTTCTTTGCGGCTTGCGCTGCCATTAATGAACGCCGAGTGGCTGAAAATCGACACTTCATGACATGCAGGCGTATCAAGGACAAAGAAGGCGTGCGTGAAGACGGCAAATCGAAACGAAACGTGATTTGCTGCGCTGGTCGCCCACTGTAAATCGAGAAGAAGCAGAAAGTTTTGTGGATAAATTTCCAAGGTGGTTGATACCGAAAATAGTTTTGAAGTTGCCTTGCAAGTTGATAATACTGATAGTTTTCATGCAGTATATCGCCGCAGCAGTGTATGGATGTGTCCATTTGAAACAAGGAATGTTGTTTACTCAGTTAGTCAATGATGATTCGTACTTCTACAAATACTCAGACTGGAATGAAAAACATTTTGCTCAGGAATCCATCGTTACATTTGTTATCCCGAGCACATATGACTATTCCACATCCGAAACGCAACACATGCTGGACATGCTTATTTCAAGTGTACAGTCGAGCAAATATTTTGACAACAACTTTGGAGTAAGTTGGCTAAACGCCTACAAACAATCGCAATACTTTGACGGTACATCTAAGTTTGCTTTTAATTCCGGTCTGTACGATTTCTTCAGCGACCCGCAATACTCAGTATATAGAACAGACATTGTCATGGACAGCGTTAATGAAAACATTTCAGCGTCCCGCTTGTATTTTCGTTCGATAAATTTGAAAGATAGCCAGGAAGAAGGCAAAATGATGCTAGAGGCACGTGACATTGCTGCATCCGCCGCAGTTGATTGTTTTCCTTTTGCGCCAGCTTTCATTGTATCTGAATTGTATGTACGTATACTAGGATTAACTCTTCAGTCCGTTGGTATTGCATTAGTAGCTGTATTTGTAATCACGTACATTTTCATGCCACATCCGGTTTTGGTATTGTTCGTTACGCTGACGGTCACGTCTATAATGGCTGGGGTTGTTGGATTTATGTTTTACCTAGATGTGTCATTGAGTGCCATATCAATGCTATTACTTATAATGAGTATAGGTTTCTCCGTAGATTTCACTGCCCACATTTGTCATGGCTACATGATTTCTGATGGCGAGACACGTGATTTACGTGTCAGGCAGGCAATTGATTAAAACCGGTGCTCCAATTTTCCACGGCGCAGTTTCCTCTCTCCTCGGTATAATGATTCTAGCTGGAGCAAAGTCATACATTTTCAGATCATTTGCATCTGTTATATGTTTTGTATTGTTGTTTGGCATTACGCATGCGTTGTTTTTGCTTCCGGTAGTATTGTCATGGTTTGGTCCAGGCAGATTCAATAAAGTTGATAAACAATCGAAATGTAAAAGTCTGACAAATATTGCTGAGGCGGTGGATAATAACGTAGAAACACACATGTAGTAGATACGGGTGGAGAAGAGTGTGTAATGTTGTTTAGTAGGATGTATGATATCAGCAAGGATTCATACAGCTGCAATTTACGCCACAGGATATTCCATTAACACAAATATGTTTCCTAAAAACAAACAAATCTACAATGAAAGTATGTTGAATGAAAGTAGTGAAGAAATGTATTTTTGAAGACTGTATTGCAGCAAATAAGAACCAGAAAAAACGTAAAATGAATAAATGACAGCACCAAAACCAGTATAATTAACAAAGTTTACGGTTAATTAAAAACTTGTGTAGGATTCCTAAATGAGAAAATGGCCACAAATGTGAAATTGGTCACAAATGTATAATCTGGCAACATATATGAAACCCTAACCCTAACTTAAATATGGAATAATTTTATCCCATATTTCGTCAAAATTAATGTGAAAAACAGTACAAATAGGGTCAGACTGTTTTAAATTTGTGACCATTTGCACATGTGTGGTCATTTTCACATTTGGTTGTCCTACATGTGTGATGAACGTGTGATATACAGTTTACTAAGAAGATGATAAACTATGGGCTTTTTTTGAAATGTTACTCGTGTTAATCGAGTAAGCTTTGTGCATGCGCTTAATCTCTGATTTACCCAACCCATGTTACTCGCAGGTGCCCACGAGTTGATCAGAATACATTCTGTTTTACTCAAGTAATACGAGTTACTTATTCCAAAATGCCCAATGTATTCTGGTCAACTCGTGGACGACTGGGAGTAACATTTCCGAAAAAGCCCCATGGCGTTCCATGAACATGTATACACATTGACTGCCATGTTTCAATGACATTTATGACATTTCAATTAAGGTTCTTTTTCTGATTTGTTTTTTTTTAAATGGTTATTTTAAATTTTTACATGTTTTGAGTTTTTTTCTATCTTGTATAAAATGTGTTGTATACATTTTGCCTTTAATTAAAAGTGAAGATCTGCAACTTCTGGAGGTGTTATCGTTGTTAACGCGTTTTCAATGACCAGCTTGTCATTGCAAAAAGTGACTTGCAGGGCAGTTCCTACATGAATGGCGGTACTTGTTTGGAAACTATGACATTCTAGAGATAAAAGTCGTACAGTAGCATGTGATTTATGTTAAACAGGGAAAACCTATACAGGTACACGAAATGGCGATAAAGCCTTCTTTATACATGGTGAAAGTGTGACTTCAATCCTTGTTAGGAAACCACACAGTTAGACATGAATCCTGTCTTTTGATTTGAGTTTGATTTGAAGCACATTTTATAAAGGTCCGTCCATGATAGCATTTATATTAGCTTGTATTCTTGGATGAGACCTCGGCTTGTTTCCTACCATGCCTATACCTAACAAAAACGTTCAAGAAAGGAGAGATTTACCTGACTGCAATTTTCAGTCAGTTTCAGCCAAAGAGTGAATTTGATTGGTTGCCAAAAAGTAAGTCACGCGCGGTGACCAATGAGATCTGTGAGTGCGATGATGAATCCTGTCTTGTCGGAGTGGAGGTATTTATACTTGATGAAAATAAATGTATGTGTAAGTTAGAGATTATTAAGTCAAATTTTAACAATTAAGAAGCCCTAAAGGAGCGAGCGGTAGCATCACTCTCAGAATATTGTTGAGAAGTACCTTTAAAATAGGCAAGGACGGGAAAGTGCCATCTGTACCAATGCAAAGAATACGTACTCGGCGTAGAGTCAGATTCTGACCTCGACCAGAACGTCTAATTTCAGCAAATATTGTTTACTAAACAAATTATTCTACTGTCCTGGACTGTAAAAATACCAAACTCTCTGAATTGTATAATACATCTTTATTTCAAGTTGTAGAGCAGAGAGACAACAAAAACTAAAGCCAACTATATTGCCTCTGGGAGGTTTATATTGAAATACAAGCGTTATTAAATACACCCCTAAAAGGATATAGAAGAAATGCAAAATTAACACAAATAACATTTTGAATAAATACGTAATCTCATTAAAACAGAATAATGCCAGTTTAATCCAGAATAATGCCAGTTTAATCCAGAATAATGCCAGTTTAATACAGAATAATGCCAGTTTAATACAGAATAATGCTAGTTTTAATACCCTTAGATAACATATTGAGTACATGTTTTCCTACGATCACAAACTTTTTAAGGCATTACCATGTGACACACACCTCTCACAAGTTCCTAACATTACTTAAAAAATAAACTGTCTAAATATTAGTCATACAATGCATATTAAGGAATGAATAAGAATATTTGAGATTTGCAGCAAATGAAAGACTTTGAAGAATCGTGATATCTGTATTGTAAAATATAATCAATATAACAATACGCGTATATTGCGGACAAATTCAAAATATAAAAATACTAAAGCTTAAAAACAATTCAAAGTCAGTTGTTATTATAAATGCACATTAACCAAACTTCTTGTTGCATTCAAAGTTAGAATATCTATGAAGATCACTTTAATCTGTAAACAAAATCATTCGATAATACTTGCTTTTGCAACACACAAACTATTGCCCTTGAATGCAAGTCAAACAACTAAAGTATAAAATGACGGTACTTGATTTGTCTATATAAAATACTTGTTTTAAAAAATGGTTGTAAAGATCTACTCTGAAACTATGAACAAATCATAAAAATATATATTCTTCACTAATCTTGTAGTAATAGTAGTTATTCCAAACTGTTTTATTTGTGATTTACAATCGTTTGTACTGTCAAGTGAGATATTGTTGAGAGTACTGTCAGAAGTATCATGTTGGCCTGAGGTCGTAGTAGAAGCGCCCAAATGTAAACTCTTTTCCATGATTGTAACTAGAGCCATTGGTTAAAAATTAGCCACATCAAAACCACTACTTCTATCACTGATCCACTCCATAAAGGCCCCAAACAAGTATCATTTTTTCCTTAATACTAAAGCAAACGTTCATGTAGGGTACTTATCTCGATTGAAAGGTATTCTAATACTGGCCAATGCAATATCTAAGGAATGTCCATATATAGAGGAATGCTGTAGTTAAATTGCCTTAACTTTAAGATATATTTTATCGCAGATCTTGTAAACTATATGAAGTACCAGGGGGAGGATAAAGTTGCATTTTGTAAGTGATTCACATCCGTTTCTAAAGTCAATAGTGCTTCTTTCACTGCCAGTAGGATAATAAATGCTCTCCGGTGAGGTGGAAGGGCTATCACTGGAATAGGAATTCTTATCCATCAGAGTAATGACAACTTTCGGTTGAAACTTATTCTTATCAAATCCACGATTTAGGCTGTTTATTATCTCCATTTCGTTGATAATTTCCCTTTCGTCGCGAGTAATTCTAACAATAACAAAATCACGAGCACTTTGAATGAGAACTTCTTTCTCGTCATTTGTTACGGATATATTTTGAATGCGAATACCCTTTGTATCTAGTATATGGTAGAAAAAGTCCTTTGTTCCACCAAAATACTGGGTTACAGAAGGGTCAAGTGTAGTACTCCAAAATGAACGAATATGGTAGATATCTCCTACGCCTGGAAACGAGGCTGGCCAGTATCTTTCGCCTCTGTACAAGTGTTCAAATGTCTCTTTGCCTAAAATATCTAAGGCTTCGTTGAGTAGGCCTTCACATCTTTGCCAGATTTCGCCAGGATTGTTTTTACGAAGTTCTGTGTTCAAACTGCTATGGAAAGTTTTGGCTGGTGCATTAGTTATTTCGTCAGGACTTGTGTATAGGTAACTGATTAGTGCAGCACTTTTCTTTTCTTGTGTCCAAGCGTCAAACATTTCATCTTGTAGTTTAGCCCTGGCCTTTATTATCAGTCCTGACATTGAATAATCTTTGTCTAATTCACTTAATAGTGTCTCAAGCCTGACTGAAAACTCACCAGGTCCAGACCCATAGGCTGAAAAGGTATTAACACAGATAAAGATAAGCATAAAGCTATAGCACATTAATTACAAAATTAAAACGCATTTAGTACACCAGGTAAGTCATGCAAACAATGATTTAAGTAATAAACATTGTTCCATCATTAGCACAAAACGAAAGCAAATAGAAGAAAAGCTCTTACATTCTGTAATGGCGAAATTTGTGATATTACAAGAGGACCATGGTGACCTTATATCGCTCACCTGAATGAAATTGCCCTTCAATATAAATATTATGATACATTTTTATGATCACTAAATGCAAAATGTGGCTTCTATCATGTTAACGAGATTATTCTTTTATTTACCATGTTTACCGAGTTACATTCTGACTAATTTCAATGCAAATTTGGCTTCAAATATGGCATCTAGAGTATTTACAAGGATTCCTTTGATTTGACATTTTGACCTATTGTTTTGACATAATCTGATCCAGTTATAAACCTTGCATTAAGCTCATCGCCGCAATCATTCTGACCAATTTTCTAAATGATTGGGGGTCAATTGCGTTCTAAGGAGTGTAAGCAAAGGTGCACACACTATGAGTTTTCTATTATTTGACCAGGTTACCGAGTTTGTAACCCGAATAAATCCATCATTGATTGCATCAAGGTAATCATTCTGACCAAGTTTCATGAAGATCCAACGGCAAATGCAGCCTCTGTTGAATTAACAAGGTACAATTTTGACGTACGACGGACGACACACAAACAGACGACGGACACCAGGTGGTCATTAGCTCACCATGAACACTTCGTGTTACGTGAGCTGAAAACAAAAACGAAAAATGTCAAGCATTTTATTATTTCGTTAAAGACAATCAAAATCATTTCACTTAAATGATTAGAATCAACCAGTTATATTTATGTAACGTTTATTTTTATTCAAATTACGGAGGTGCAGTAGCAGTAAGCGGTATTTTCCACATCTGCATTCATGACGACACTGCTGACAGTTATTTATCTAAATAAAAGAAAAAAACTGCTGACAGTGTTTATATCTTAATGTCGCACATATTGTTTGTGGTTTTAAGTCAGCGTGTAAACCGTACATGTACATGCAATGTCATTAGACTGTTCATGCATGCACACTGTGATCATTTATGAGGGTTTGAAATATTTTGCTACTTTTTTATCACATCGAAATACACTAATTTAAAATAAGAAACATTAAAAGTTACCATTGTCTCCTCTTATCTCAAATACAACACAGAAATAAATATAAAGTGTTATCATATTTGTCAATGTTAATCCGAGCATCTCTGTTTGTATTATGAGCATTTGTGTTACTGTTTCACCTGAATGAAGACTATGTATATAAAGTGAGTGAGTTTAGAAATCCAACTACGAATTACTTCATGATGTGTATTTTATATATAGATTAGAATCATGTGATCCTAACCCGAATTACCTTATCCATCAAGTATTTGCATTGTTACAGCACTTCTTCCGTGTGCATGTACATGCAGTGGTTTGAATGCACGACGTGTATGCATTTTCGTAGTATTCATTTAAAATACATCGCAAAACTACACACTTCGGAATTTCCATTATTTTTTTAACGTTAAAAGTTTTTTTATCGTATTTTCACATGTTATTAAAATGATAGATGATATATACGTAAAGATGCCACGTAGTTTAAAAGGTAAAGATTCTAGAAACATTAAGCATAAATAAAATCAAACATTAAGCGAAATATATCAAACTTATAATTTATAATACAATCTCTTTTGGGCTCTCCATTACATGGTATATTACAGTGAATTTGATAACATGTGTTCTTTGCTACAACCACTTTTTCACGGAAGTTAAGTCAGATTCAGTCTTAGTGAGGTAACGCAAGGGTATAATATTTTATATTGTTTCTATTTCAAAATATTGGTTGAAAATAATGAACAATCTTAATTCTCCAATTTATAGTATGTACATGTAACAAATAGACAATAATACCAATGGTTGGGTTACTCGTTTAAATACTATAATAATAGATTGCGTGATCAATTTGGTCTGCATCTACATTGTATATATGTATAGCCAAACTAGATTATTATTGTAAGTTTAAAACGGATTTTGTATTTGAGAACTATCTAAATATTATTGTAAACAATGATCTTAGAAAACATCTGTGTAGCTTACGACTGAGATCACATAATTCAGTAATTGAATCAGGTCGTTTTGATAGAATTGGTAAAGGGCAACAGGTTGTATTAAAATACAAAACTCCCAGGACTCCGAACAACTGTAACTTCTTTTGGCCCTGAATAAATATGTTTAACTCCTTTATGTCGACGGATAATAAGAAAACATATATAACATCGGAAAGTACTTTAAAGATGCACGAATGCTCTGGAAAACATATTTAACACTTGAAGTGTGTATTGTTGTCCACTTAATGTGTTTTTTGCATATGTATGTTGATAATGTATCTATTGTAAAAACAGTAGATAGTGCATGCTAATGTTAATGTTATTATAAATTTTATTAAAGAATTTCAATACTACTTTTTAAAGTCCGATCAACATGTAAATTAAATGTAAGATATAGTTTCTCTCTTGTATTCATTGTAATATACAAAAACAAAATTTACGTATCGCTTTCTCCTTTGATGTGAATCAGTAGAACCGATAAAATAACAAGTTTTTATCATTTTCATAACTTCTCATTATCATCAATAACATTTACTCCCTGTTCATCTCAATGTAAACAACGGACTGCTTATTTTACCAGAGTGACGAAAAATATTTATTGATAACAGGTACTCCACTTAAAATTGAGACAATGCCCTATCGTTTGTTGAACAATCCTTATATCGCTTACCTAAGAAAACTTTTAGTTACTCACTGAATGTTACGTTGATTGCAGGCCATGTGGTTTTGTTTCTTCTCCCATGTATACACTGGTAACTGAACTACTAATTAATCGAATTAGATGAAGGTTTAACCTTGAAAACGAAGTATTAGAATGTTGTTTAAGAATAAGTAATTGTTGTTAAGTAATTTTGCTAAACATGACAATGTAAACATATTGTGTAAAGTTTTCAATGTTTTTCAAAATTTCCATTCCGACTTTGTTTGTTTTTATCCAAACCAACTACGGTGTGCATATATATAGGCGTTGTAGTAATCTTACGAGGCTTTCAATACTGTAACAGTGTTTTTGGTCCTAATCAGGTGCCTTCCACCAGTAATACGGATATCAGTCACTGTCAGTATAATTCTTTTTTGTGATAGGTGGACAATATGAGCACTGTATTAATGCAAATTTATGTGCATGTACTACTGAATTAACCGCTAGTGCCCCTCCCCCACCCCCCTCCATAAATATGTGTGTTTCGGGGCTCCCGACATACCTTAATTTTATACTGCCCACTGAAAACTTGTATTGTACAAGAATGATATCAAGACGAATTTTCAAGTGTTTTAGAGCAAAAAAAGAAGGCCAGACACAAACAAAAATAACAAGAGCACCGCCTGCGGATCCCTGACGCTCGTCTGATTTCATCCTTCTTAGTTTATTTATTACCATTTTTTAAGTAACAGTGTCCTTGACATTGACCCCAGAACACAATCCCACAAAAGGTGTTCATAATAATAACTAGACACTAAGTTTGGTCACAATAATTCAACTGCAACAAAAGATGTTGTTTTTCCCCCCGTTTTTCTATTTAAAAAAAAACCTGGACTTTAACCCCATGAGCCCCAAACACAATCCAATTTAATTAAAAAGCCTTTATTCATATGTATTACACATTTAATAATTTAAAGTTACATTATGTCAGTTGTAACTAAAGATATTGAACATATTACTATTTTTTCTATTCTTATTTAGTAACCTTGAAAATGACCCCAGGAGCCCCAAAACCCAGCCCTATCTTCTTAAATACTTCCTACAAACAAAAGTTGGTGACATTATGTCAACTGTAACTAAAGATATTGAATAATACAGTTTTCCTATTTTTAGTAACAGTGACCTTCATCCCAGGTGCTCTAAAATACAATCCAATTAAAGAGATTCATACATATTTCTTATACACATAAGTTTGGTTGCATTATTTTGACTGCTACAAATATTGTGTGTGTGAAACTTTCTAAGTTTAGAAGGGGCAATAATCCAGCCAAATACATTACAGGGTTACGTAACTTGTAAAATTCTTCATTTATACTATTGTACATTTGATAGTGAACAGGTATTACAAGTTTGAAAGTGATAGCTTTGATAGTTTGCATGTACATTATAAGTGACCCAAGCACAAAACTTAAAAAATCAGACTAGCTGAAAATTACAAAGTCCAAAAATACTAAAATATCCCCACCCCCACCCCCACCCCCACCCCCTCCCCTTCCAAATGTGTGACCTAAAAACTCGTTTGATATGTTGAAGTGCATTGTCCATTTATTGTCTGCGAAAAAATTTGAAATCAATCTAACAAAAATTGAAGAAGCTATGTCCAATTCTCAAAATCAACCAAAATCCATCAAAATTCATGTTTTTTACCCAAAGAACAGGTGAGACTCAGCATCTTTAGGATACAATGTGAATGAACAAGTTCCCCAAGTTTAAAAAGTGATAGCTTTTGATAGTTAAAATGTTAGTGACCTAAACGCAAAACTTAACCAACGCCTTCGACGACGACGACGACGGCGACGGCGACAATCAAGTGACGACAATAGCTCGTTATTTTTTTTCAAAAATCAGACGAGCTAAAAAACCTGTCGACCGATAGACCATAAACATGTATATGTTTGTTTGGCCTAGTTTGTTGCTCGTAAAAATACATGTTGGCAATAATCACGCATTAGCATTAACTTTGAAATTCGACTACATTATTGACATACACTTTTTGTTATCAGACAACTATTTCATCTGTCAGTCGGACGAAGACATTTCAAATATTATCATGGTATTAAAATATATCTATAGATAAAGATGATGTATCTATGCCGATAGTGCCTTAAGTCCAAGTAGCAGTTACATGTAGCTCTTACTAATATTACCTCGAAATACATTTAATCGGAGAATTGACCTTTATTTATCGGCAAACTACTTCAATCGGGTTGTTCTATACTATGGTATGGTCTGGTCTAGCCCGATGAACCCAATTTCAACTGAGCCATGTCAGGCCATGTCTGAGTTTCGAAGTTAAATATTGTAAATACTGTCATATATAGCATAACTTTATGCGACTTTCTTTCAATACATTGTTAATTGTAGTTTTATTTTTGTCAGCAGATACTGATTAAATCATAACCGACGGTAACATTCAGTTTCTGCTTGAAATGGTGTGTGCTGCATCCCTCACCACTTCATGTATACACTCTGGATTCCCCATAACTAAAATCATCATCACTAAAGTCCCTTATCAATCTATTGAAAGAAATGCCCCAATGCTATATTTGGCAGTCTTTTTAATGTTTTATCTGGTACGCTGAAAACTATGGTTAAGGTTCATCAAACCAGGCCCTGCCATATTTTATAACATGCCATACAAAACGTACATAATTTACAAATAAGCTACTAATATTTTACAATTCTTGCGAGACTGATCTACAATATTTTGTCTTCTATGTCTATGTCAACCTTCCATGATGAGTTAAAGAAATAAATCAATAATGACGATTTGTTTCAATTTGTTTATGTTTACTATTATATGAGTGTGATACGCATTTTACTTCCTGGTTTCCCACAGCTGATATTTATTTTAATAGATTGATATAAACACTATAAGGATGGTATGTGGTTTAATTTAGTGTAAACAAAGCGTATGCAAATAAAGATTAGTTTAATCCGTTTGTGTTCAAATATTTTTATTTCAAGTCTGAATGTTGTTTATACAAAAATAGGAATTTGTGCACATGTATAGAAAGCTAGAATACATTGCTTTATATAATAGGGTTAGGGATGGAACAGTCAAAGTGAGGTTACAACGTTCATTTGATGTACAGTTTGATGGATACGACATCATTGACCAAATCCTGATAGAATAATTATTTAAAGATAAATTATCATTTAGATATAGAAAAACAATGTATCTTCAAATCTTCGGAGAAACATGTTTTAAATGTATTATATAAATGTTAAAATTGGTATTGAAAAAGATTTTATCAGCGAAGTAGATTTACTGAATGGATCTAATCATGTAAGGAAATAACAAATTGTTACACACCTACTCCTTTGTTTGGTATAGGTCCATATATTTTTGAAAGACCTGCAATAACAATGAAAAACTCGTGCGCAGGTCTATCTTTGCACGTGGACAGGTCTGAAAATTTTCTAGCCAGACCTGTCCACGGGCAAAGATAGACCTGTGCACGAGCTTTTCACTTTCAAAACGATATCGACCCGTATCAAACACCAGGGTCCTACTTGTGCATAAATAAACAGTTCTGATATAAAAGGGTATTTTTACAGCAAAATCGTAGGTCTGAGAGTATATCACAGGAAAAAGAAACAAATACACAATAGACCCAGTACGTTTTTAATATATTTTAGTTTGAGCGTAACAGACGTACCTTTAAGAATTGAATGTGTTTTTTCTGCATTTCATCGACGTATGAACTGTTTTACACCTAATTTGCATAAAGAAGGTGTTTATATTAAAATTAGGTGTAAAACTTCTGATAGTTCATAATTTTACTCGATGAAATGCAGAAAAACTCATTCAATTGTTATTATTACAACTTACTATAATTAAAGACATTCATTTAAATTATTTAGCATGTTAAGTGAGCACTTAGTACCCGGATACATTTTTATATTTCGTCTGTATTCTCCAGACGAGAGTATCCGGTCGCTTAAACACTCCGCTTCCGTAAATTTAAAGCCTTTACCTGTTTACCGTGAAACCCACTTGAATCAACAAAAATCTCTGTGTACACGAGACTCCTTTTGAACGTCTTAAAAAGCAAAGGGCCGTCAGTGAATGAATGAATGAATGAATGAATGAATGAATGAATGAATGAATGAATGAATGAATGACCGAGCGCAACACGTTGACGATATGCAAAAAGTTTGGTACAAATGTACTTAATACTCCAGTCAAGTTTTTATTTATTCCTGAGAAATAGAGCGGACTAAGGCTTTGTACCGATGACTCCTTTGAAATTATAATGATAATTGGGGTTGCTTATTAATTTCGAAGACACAATTTGCACGGATGGAGACACGGACGGACGGACAACGCAACTCAATATGATTCCCTCATAAAATTCGATACGGATGCATAAAAAGTAAAACTACAACTTACATACAAATATTTAACGACACGTGCTATTTTACGAAGATTAGTGTATTACACATTGTTACGAATAAATGAGAAAAAAAAACATAATAATATTACCTGTACGTATTATGTGTTATAAAGATGTCATTTGCCTCCTGCTCTTCAAAAACATCCAGGGCTTGGGACAAAATTTCGTCTTTATCATACCCCGTTTCGCTTATTTTATTAAATTCAGACATTTTACACCGTTTTACTAGCATGGCTTGTTGAAGGTGTGTAAGCCGGATATCAACCTCGTACAGCGGTCTTTCTTTGTAGGAAAGACCTGTCCACGGGCTTCATGAAACACCTCAGCGCTACGCGCTCTCGTTGTTACATACAGCCCGTGAACAGGTCTTTCCTACAAAGAAAGACCTCGTACTCGGTCGATATCCTATACATAATCTTTACCTGAAAAATAAGATCTTACTTAGTACAACAGTATCGTTTCTTATTTGTAGACAAAACAGGTTTTAATATTAATGGACGTAATACACGAATTTAAAACAGCAATTTAGCCATGGCTTCTTATAATACAGAATACTGATCAAAATTTGAAGTGGGACTTGTTTTTGTGTTTATTATTCAAGAACACTAGTTATACATATACACTGAAAGGCGTTCCAAAAAATGCATATAATCCTTTATGCTGAAAATGTCCATCTTACAACTTATTAGCAACATGGATTGCAGATTTGATAAAAATGATTTCATGTTTGAGCAGAATTCTATAATTCTTTCTAAAAAAAGATTTCATGAGATTAATAACATTCTCTCAGGAAATCTAGTATTGAGTAATGTTTATTACTCTTTTTTGCGATCTGTGGGAATTTGGTGTAAACAAGTTACAAACTACTATTTATAGATAAACGCTGGTTTTTCCATTATCAAGTAATGCGTGGTATTGTGCATGTAGTGTCTTGTTGTTGTTTTTCATATTGTGTCGGTCTAGCTTGTAAGGTTAGTTGTTTAATTGATTTGTAAAATATAAACAGTTGAAATTATCTTTCTAAACGGATTATTTAATAAAGCTTCAATTATCTTTTCTTTGTTAACTCAGGTAACTCAGTAGCCGGCTAATTGGCATTAACATTAAAAACATATTTTAAGTTAAACAGATTTGTGGTACTGAACAGAGGTAATAATAGGAGTGTGGTACTTAACAGAATTAATGATAGGAGTGTGGTGCTAAACAGAGGCAATAATAGGAGTGTGGTGCTAAACAGAGGTAATGATAGGAGTGTGGTGCTAAACAGAGGTAATGATAGGAGTGTGATGCGAAACAGAGAAAAGAATTGGAGTTTTATTTAAACAGAGATTATAAGAGTGTGGTGCTAAACAGAGGTAATAATATGAGTTTTCTACTTAACAAATGTAATAATAGGAGTGTTGTACTAAACAGAGGTAATAATAGGAGTGTGGTGCTAAACAGAGGAAACAAAAGGAGTTTTGTACTTAACAGAGGTAATAATAGGAGTGTGATGCCAAACAGAGGTAATGATAGAAGTGTGGTACTAAACAGAGGTAATAATAGGAGTATGGTTCCAAACAGAGGTAATAACAGGAGTTTTGCGCTAAACAGAGGTAATAATAGGAGTGTTGCGCTAAACAGAGGCAATAATAGGAGTGTGGTGCTAAACAGAGGTAGTGATAGGAGTGTGGTGCTAAACAGAGGTAATAATAGGAGTGTGATGCAAAAAAGAGAAAAGAATTGGAGTTTTATTTAAACAGAGGTTATAAGAGTGTCGTGCTAAACAGTGCTTATTATTGGAGTGTAGTGGTTAATAGAGTTGATAAGAATGTGGTAGTCAATAGAAGTAAACATAGGAGTATAGTAGTAAACAGGGGTAATAAAAGGAGTGTAGTGCTATACAGAGGAAATAACAGAAGTGTGGTACTTACTAGAGGTAATAATAGGAGCGTGGAACTAAACCGAAACACTGATAGGAGTTTTCTACTTAAAAAATGTAATAATAGGAGTGTGGTGCTAAACAGGGGTAATAATAGGAGTGTGGTGCTAAACAGAGGAAACAATAGGAGTTTTGTACTTACAGAGGTAATAATAGGAGTGTGATGCTAAACAGAGGTAATGATAGAAGTGTGGTACTAAACAGAGGTAATAATAGGAGTATGGTGCTAAACATAGGTAATAATAGGAGAATCGTGCTAAACAGAGGTAATAATAGGAGTGTTGCGCTAAACAGAGGCAATAATAGGAGTTTTGCGCTAAACAGAGGTGATAATAGGAGTATGGTGCTAAACAGAGGAAACAATAGGAGTTTTGTACTTAACAGAGGTAATAAAAGGAGTGTGGTACTAAACAGAGGTAATAATAGGAGTATGGTTCCAAACAGAGGTAATAATAGGAGTGTGGTGCTAAACAGAGGTAATAATAGGAGTGTGGTGCTAAACAGAGGTAATAATAGGAGTGTTGCGCTAAACAGAGGCAATAATAGGAGTTTTGCGCTAAACAGAGGTAATAATAAGAGTGTTGCGCTAAACAGAGATAATAAAAGGAGTGTTGCGCTAAACAGAGGCAATAATATGAGTGTGGTGCTAAACAGAGGTAATGATAGGAGTGTGGTGCTAAACAGAGGTAATGATAGGAGTGTGATGCGAAACAGAGAAAAGAATTGGAGTTTTATTTAAACAGAGGTTATAAGAGTGTCGTGCTAAACAGTGTTTATTATTGGAGTGTAGTGGTTAATAGAGTTGATAAGAATGTGGTAGTCAATAGAAGTAATTATAGGAGTATAGTAGTAAACAGGGGTAATAAAAGGAGTGTGGTGCTATACAGAGGAAATAACAGAAGTGTGGTACTTACTAGAGGTAATAATAGGAGTATGGAACTAAACAGAAACACTGATAGGAGTGTTGTACTTAACAGAGGTAACAATAGGAATAGGTACTTAACAGAAGTAATAATAAGAGTGTGGTACTAAACAGAGGTAATTATAGAAGCGTGGTAGTAAACAAAGGTAATATTAGAGTGAGGAACTAAGCAGAAGTAATAAAATGAGTTTAGTACTAAACAGAAGTGATAATAGGAGTGTGGTACTAAACAGAGGTAATATTAGGAGTTTGGTAATAAACAAAGGTAAAAATAGAAGTATTGTAGTGCTAAACAGAGGTAGTAAGATGAGTGTGGTGCATATGAGTGGGATAATAAACAGAGGTAATAAAAGAAATATGGTAGCACACAGAGGTATTAACAGGAGTGTGGTGCTAAACAGATGTAATAAGAGGAGCTTGTTGCTTAGGTGTGTGGTAATAAACAAAGGTAATAAAAGAAATATCGTAGTACACAGAGGTAATAATAGGAGTATGGTACTAAACAGGGGTAATAATAGGAATGTGGTAGTAAACAGAGGTAATTAAAGTTGTATGGAAGTAAACAGAGGTAATAATAGGAGTATGGTACTAAACAGAGGTAATAATAGGAATGTGGTAGAAACAGAGGTAATAATAGGAGTATGTTAGTAAACAGAGGTAATAATAGGAGTATGGTAGTAAACAGAGGTAATAATAGGAATGTGGTAGTAAACAGAGGTAATTATAGTTTTATGGTAGTAAACAGAGGTAATAGGAGTATGGTACTAAACAAAGGTAATAATAGGAATGTGGTAGTAAACAGAGGTAATAATAGGAGTATGTTAGTAAACAGAGGTAATAATAGGAGTATGGTAGTAAACAGAGGTATTAATAGGAGTATGGTACTAAACAGGGGTAATATCAGGAATGTGGTAGTAAACAGAGGTAATAATAGGAGTATGTTAGTAAACAGAGGTAATAATAGGAGTATGGTAGTAAACAAAGGTAATAATAGGAATGTGGTAGTAAACAGAGGTAATTATAGTTTTATGGTAGTAAACAGAGGTAATTATAGGAGTATGGTACTAAACAGAGGTAATAATAGGAATGTGGTAGTAAACAGAGGTAATAATAGGAGTATGTTAGTAAACAGAGGTAATAATAGGATAGTGATAGTAAACAAGGGTAATAATAGGAGTATGGTACTTAACAGGGGTAATAATAGGAATAAGGTAGTAAACAGAGGTAATAATAGGAGTATGTTAAACAGAGGTAATAATAGGAGTATGCTAGTAAACAGAGGTAATAATAGGAGTATGGTACTAAACAGGGGTAATAATAGGAGACTGATACTAAACAGAGGTAATAATAGGAATAAGGTAGTAAACAGAGGTAATAATAGGAGTATGTTAAACAGAGGTAATAATAGGAGTATGCTAGTAAACAGAGGTAATAATAGGAGTATGGTACTAAACAGGGGTAATAATAGGAGACTGATACTAAACAGAGGTAATAATAGGAATGTGGTAGTAAACAGAGGTAATACTAGGAGTATAGTAGTAAACAGAGATAATAATAGGAGTATGGTAGTAAACAGAGGTAATAATACGAGTATATTAGTAAACTGAGGTAATAATAGGAGTATGGTACTAAACAGACGTAATAATGTGAGTATGATAGTAAACAGAGGTAATAAAAGGTGTATGGTAGTAAACTGAGGTAATAATAGGAGTATGGTACTAATCAGGGGTAATAATAGGAGTATGGTACTAAACAGGGGTAATAATATGAATGTGGTAGTTAACAGAGCAGAGGTAATAATAGGAGTAAAGTAATAAACAGAGGTAATAATAGGAATATGGTAGTAAACAGAGGTAATAATAGGAGTATGATACTAAACAGAGATAATAATAGGAGTATGATACTAAACAAAGGTAATTATAGGAGTATATTAGTAAACAGAGGTAACAATTGGAGTATATTAGTAAACAGAGGTAATAATACGAGTATATTAGTAAACTGAGGTAATAATAGGAGTATGGTACTAAACAGACGTAATAATTTGAGTATGATAGTAAACAGAGGAAATCGTAGGAGTATGGTAGTAAACAGAGGTAATACTAGGAGTATGGTAGTAAACAGAGGTAATAATAGGAGTATGCTAGTAAACAGGGGTAATAATAGAAGTATGGTAGTAAATAGAGGTAATAATAGGAGTAAGAGAGTTAACAGAGGTAATAATAGGAGTACGATAGTAAACAGTATGATAGTAAACAGAGGTAATAATAGAAGTATGGTAGTAAACAGAGGTAATAATAGGAGTATGGTAGTAAACAGAGGTAATAATAGGAGTACGATAGTAAACTGTATGATAGTAAACAGAGGTAATAATAGGAGTATGGTCGTAAACAGAGGTAATAATAGGAGTAAGGTAGTAAACAGAGGTAATAATAGGAGTAAGGTAGTAAACAGAGGTAATAATAGGAGTATGATAGTAAATCAGAGGTAATAATAGGAGTATGATACTGAACAAAGGCCACAATAGGAGTATATTAGTAAACAGAGGTAACAATACGAGTATATTAGTAAACTGAGGTAATAATACGAGTATGGTACTAAACAGAGGTAATACTAGGAGTATGGTAGTAAACAGAGGTAATAATAGGAGTATGCTAGTAAACAGGGGTAATAATAGGAGTAAAGTAGTAAACAGAGGTAATAATAGGAGTAAGAGAGTTAACAGAGGTAATAATAGGAGTATGCTAGTAAACAGGGGTAATAATAGGAGTAAGGTAGTAAACAGTATGATAGTAAAAAGAGGTAATAATAGAAGTATGGTAGTAAACAGAGGTAATAATAGGAGTAAGAGAGTTAACAGAGGTAATAATAGGAGTACGATAGTAAACAGTATGATAGTAAAAAGAGGTAATAATAGAAGTATGGTAGTAAACAGAGGTAATGATAGGAGTAAGGTAGTAAACAGAGGTAATAATAGGAGTAAGGTAGTAAACAGAGGTAATAATAGGAGTAAGGTAGTAAACAGAGGTAATAATAGGAGTAAGGTAGTAAACAGAGGTAATAATAGGAGTATGATAGTAAACAGAGCAGAGGTAATAATAGGAGTATGGTAGTAAACAGAGGTAATAATAGGAGTATGGTAGTAAACAGAGGTAATAATAGGAGTATGGTGCTAAACAGAGGTAATACTAGGAGTATGATAGTTAACAGAGGTAATAATAGGAGTATGGTAGTAAACAGAGGTAATAATAGGAGTAAGGTAGTAAACAGAGGTAATACTAGGAGTATGATAGTTAACAGAGGTAATAATAGGAGTATGGTAGTAAACAGAGGTAATAATAGGAGTAAGGTAGTAAACAGAGGTAATAATAGGAGTATGGTAGTAAACAGAGGTAATGATAGGAGTAAGGTAGTAAACAGAGGTAATAATAGGAGTAAGGTAGTAAACAGAGGTAATAATAGGAGTATGGTAGTAAACAGAGGTAATAATAGGAGTAAGGTAGTAAACAGAGGTAATACTAGGAGTATGATAGTTAACAGAGGTAATAATAGGAGTATGGTAGTAAACAGAGGTAATAATAGGAGTAAGGTAGTAAACAGAGGTAATAATAGGAGTATGCTAGTAAACAGAGGTAATAATAGGAGTATGGTTGTAAACAGACGTAATAATAGGAGTATGCTAGTAAACAGAGCAGATGAATAATAGGTGTATGGTAGTAAACAGAGGTAATAATAGGAGTATGGTAGTAAACAGAGGTAATAATAGGAGTATGGTAGTAAACAGAAGTAATAATAGGACTATGCTAGTAAACACAGGTTATAATAGGAGTATGCTAGTAAACAGAGGTAACAATAGGAGTATGGTAGTAAACAGAGGTAATAATAGGAGTATGGTGCTAAACAGAGCAGAGGTAACAATAGGAGTATGGTAGTAAACAAAGGTAATAATAGGAGTATGCTAGTAAACAGAGGTAATAATAGGAGTATGGTAGTAAACAGAGGTAATAATAGGAGTGTGCTAGTAAACAGAGCAGAGGTAATAATAGGACTGTGGTAGTAAACAGAGGTAATAATAGGAGTATGCTAGTAAACAGAGCAGAGGTAATAATAGGAGTATGGTAGTAAACAGAGGTAATAATATGAGTATGGTAGTAAACAGACGTAATAATAGGAGTATGGTACTAAAAAGGGGTAATAATAGGAGTTTGGTACTAAACAGGGGTACAAATGTAATAATAGGAGTGTGGTTCTTAACAGGTGTATGAACATTGACTAAGGAGCTTTTCAAGGGCCAAAATCACATAGCCTAGAACTTAGATCTTATCAGTTATTTTCAATATCCTAAGAAGTAATCAAATATTTGTTTTATTTGACCAATCATTGTTTGTCATCTAATGTTGTATATTTGCCGACACATGTTTATTTGCACAATTCAACTATAGTATAAATAGCACACGATAATGTTATTCTGTATTGTAATTTAAGGTAAAACATGTATGTTTATCAGTATTATGTAATGTTTATGAAAGCTTAATGTGACCGTGATAGAAGAAAAGCACTAGCTCAGAGGTATAGGGGTTGTCGTAGAGAAATATGCATTTTATGGTCATCAAAAGAGCATTAGTTCGAATCTTCCGTTAACCTTCAATTGTTTTTCATTTTAAACTAAAATCTAATAGTGTTTTATGGCCTTGTCTTTGCTATTGTATTAACTTTTTGTTTTAACGTTACGTGTTCAACGTTGGTAAGCTGTTTTGCCATAGTTTTAAATATGCCTGTTGCATATGTTCATGACCGAAGACAATGTGAACAGGCTTCATAATTATAGATTCCTATCACCTAAAATCACATGAAATTGTGCAAGATATTAGAGTTGTTTTTGAACAAAATTACAAAATTATAATAATAAAAAAAAATATCGACTGAGATTCGATCTCCAACCCCACCGATCTTGACTTCACCGTTCATACCACTAGTCCAGTAATCATTTCTACAGGTCGCACCGTTAAAACTTTAATTTTAAAGATGGCTATTTGGATTATATCAACATACCAAAGTTTATTATTGTCACGGTTCAATAATTTTATGGTCACGTCAAGTATCAAAATAGCGAATTCTAGTTATATATACAATCTACGTGACATCATAAACATCGAAAAATTATGTTTATTTTTTTAGTTTATACTAATTTATTTTAGCTCGATTACGAAAACAACTTGTCGCTTATCGAGTCCTCTTCTTGGAAAAGCCAGTACTGGTGTCATATGAGGAGGTACGGTCTTGATCCCAGTGGGGCTCGAACCCGCAACCTCCGGGATGAGCGGCAGACACCACCGCTCTCCCTTATTTAATTGTTTTAATAAATATATCGTTGCGGGTATTCGTTTAGTTAGATCATTTTCTTTCCACCTATAACACTTTTGAAGCAAATTTGGAGAAAAAGTTTCTTTTCGTTGTCACTTTTCCATCCCATCTGATACTCACGTTTAGTTCATAATTATACTTGATACATCAGCAAAACTGTCCCAGACCGACATGGGATTATGTAACGACATATACGGCAAAACTCCGGTACTTATCAGTTACTTGACGTATTATATGTCTTTTCAGGACTTTTACAGAAGCTGCATATAACAGATAATCTGCTTGGACAAACTTCATTATGGGTCATAAAATGTCATCAACGAAACACTGCCACAGTGTTCGGCGGGATATTTCTACATCCAACTATCCGTGCAAGGCTCATAGTAAACATGAAACTACCCTGATCAGTCTCCAGGAAAGATTTAAAATGCTTACTTGTCTGAAACTGTGGCTGTTAGAAATGTGTCAAACATGCCAATCTCAGCCTCTAACATACAGTGATGACTCATTCACAAAAGCGCTAACAGTTCTTCTCACACCATTAGCCGAGAGGTCGAAGGAAAAGCAATCTTCAACTGACAAAGAGGGAATAAGCAGAGCTTACACTGCTACATGTAATACATGCTTAGAAAAGGTTTGTATAACTTTTACATTACAAAAGCGCAAACAAAATTCAGCTAGCTATAGCGGATCTAAGAATGAAACAAGAACTACCTTAAATCAAAGGACTGAAAGTACTGGAGGATCGATTGTCTCTGAACAACACAGTCTGCACACATACATGTGTAAATATCAGGACAACATAGACTGTACACATACATGTGTGAATATCAGGACAACCCTTGCACGAGTAAAGTAATAAACTGGAGACACAACTGTCCAAAACATTTTACCTTTCGTCATTTGTGTAAACTTTACTTTTGAGATAGGAACCCATGTGCTTACATTATGTCATTCAGTGACTATGTTCAACTACCCTATGAAGTATTAAGCTGTGAATCGTAACTGAGAAATGGATTTTGACAAAACTGAACTGAAAATTTATGGTTTGAACAACTTTTAATGTCATTCAAAAGTTATGGAATATGCCCATAAGGTTGATTGTATTGTGCAAATTAATTAGGCTTTAACGTCACACTCAACAGCTAAGGTCATATTGCAACTTCCGGCTTTCGTGGAGGAGGAAGACCCTGGGTGCCAATTCCCTGTATCAGAATTTGGGGGTCATTTAGAAATTCTGAGGGTCATACCCTTTATTGTAAAAAAATAAAAGACATGACTATATGTTAAAGAAGTTTTTTTATACTTCTGTAAAACTGCATGTAAAAAATCACGAAATGGTGGGTAATCAAAGGGTTGGCAAGACAACAGGTGTTTCTCTTCGGATGCTTTCCATTTTGTCACTGCATCTCAAAAGTCAAAT
Organism: Saxidomus purpurata; assembly: GCA_022818135.1. Classification (NCBI taxonomy): domain Eukaryota; kingdom Metazoa; phylum Mollusca; class Bivalvia; order Venerida; family Veneridae; genus Saxidomus; species Saxidomus purpurata. The sequence continues at coordinate 40,392,447 of JAFMSR010000015.1, forward strand.
TTGTCCGCAAAGCGAATTTTTCATACGTGCATTCAACCATAGACATTAAACTTGGATATTATTTGGCACACTGAAACCCCTTTCAATAGTGACAGTCTGATCGAAATTACTACAAAATGATCATTAAAATCACTCAGAAAGATGTTTTTGTTTCCCCTTTTAATGTTTGTCGACCATTTCTTGTTGTGCGTCTACGATACCATGATGACGGTATCATAAGAATCAACACACACAAAAAGGCAATAGTACAAAATGCGGGTCGATCCGAAATCAGATAACAACGACGACGGAACAGGGTCAAAATTATTCATTTGCCATCCCGGAAGCGTATTTTATAAACAATTTATCTTGCATTTCGAAGCGTTTTAGAGGTTTTAAAATGTTGTTTTTGTAGAAATATGATCATACACATTTAATTGCGTCACAGAAGACGCTCTTTGCTATTTCTGTTGCGTCATTGACAAAATGAGTGCGTCAAAACCGCAGAAAACGCGCTCTCGCGGAAACACTGAATTTAGTGTATCCGGTGTAGCGATGCGTATTTCACGGGTCTTACATTTCTCATGTCACATCGGTCCGACTAGAAAACTGTTGGGATAAAAACCGTGTAGGAAAATAGTTCTATACAGAACAGATACATGTATCTCGTTGATTTAAGTTACAAATAATAAGAAAAACAACAATATAATATTATGCTATTCTGAAATGTTTTGATATTATTTAAATCTGTTACTATTATAATTTTTAAAGCTGCTCGCTCTCAGTAACCGTTGAATTTTTTTTTTTAAATTGACATAACTATACATAGATATATAACTAAAGGCTAGAGTCAAATTATAAGCAAAAATCTAGGTAGAAATGTTTAGAAATCGATTTAATATGTCGGTTACACGGCACCGCTTCACTATATGTTTATATATAATTTGGTAGCGTATTTTTTGCAATTTAGAGATATACGTGGCAGAAATTTATACTGGGTGCCTTTTTTATGACTATATGTTCTAAAATACGTTATTTACATACAGTTTGAAGAACTTTATTTTTTTACCAAAATCTGAGAGCGAGCAGCTTTAAAACAGAGGACAGTATAATTCGTAACAACAGAATATATGGAACTACTTGTTTGTATGTAATGAGTTCGGCCGTAAGGAAGCTATACTCTGTTAACATTGAATCCAATTGAATCAATCAATCGATCCAAAAAGATATTCGGCGCAATTTTTAGTATATGAAAGCGATTGTTAGCTAGATTTATATAGTAAAAATTAATTTTATTCAGTCGGAAGGCGCCAAATGTCACATGATGAGAAATAAAAGAGCATTGACCGGGATTCGTACCCATGTACCTTTCATTACAAAGTTGTGAAACCGAGTGCTCTCCCGACTGAGATAACCAGACACTTGTCAAATTAGTTCCCATCTATCGCAACACGTGTATCAGGAAAACAAACTTAATTCTTGTTTTTCTTATAAATATGCTACTCGAATTATTGACTGTTATTCACTGGCCAAGACAGTATAAATACTATACACCTATAATCAACATTAATTTGGAGGTAACAACATGTTATATTGATAGATATGAATTATTTATGTACTTAAATTATTAATCCATTCAAGAAAGATTGAAAACGCAGTAGAAAAGTATTTGAAGCGGTTGAAGAGTTCCAAACGTACGGTCAAAAGCGAGCTTAATACGGCTGCGTCGAAAACAAATGTGTAAATATCATATTTGTTCTTGTAATGTATGAAATGTTTGCAGGTACAGATGTTACATTATGCAATGTGTGAACTATTTTTATAATGCCTTAATGTATTAATTACTACCATACTGTAAAATTTGTTATTGTTTTCTATAAAAAAAAAAATAAAAATAAAAAAACACAAAAACAAATGTATGTGGAATTTTTATAAATCCGCCTCCGTGGTCGCTGACTTGAAATCACTGTAACCTCTTATTAATTGAGGGTCATGTGTTCGAGCTCAGATACGGACCATGCCCAGCTACGGACCATGTCCCTTTAGTTTAGAATATTTGCAGTTTCTTGAGGAGGATAGGGTTCTAGAACTGATCCTTACCGGGACCGATAGTTAGGTAAACTGTCCGCTTGTAAACTGACTTAAAACATACCATTCAAATCCTGATTGATACAATATTGAATAATGTAACTACGCCAGTACAAAGACTTTATGCAGGAGAGACTGAAAACATTTTATTTCTCCGTGTGAAGTTTAACGGTGCAAAAGCGAAAACAATTTTGTAAAAAAAGCGTTTTGTTTTGCGCTCATTATCAGCAATTTTTACTGCTGGGTGTTTATCAGAAAAATCTCCGTTTGGACATAGGACCTCGCGACCAGGACCGTGTCTTTTACGGCTTGATAAAGTGTAGAACATAGAATAAAACATATTGAATTGAATTGAATAGTAGTCGTTGTACCTTGTCAAAAGATGTATAGGTACTTTGGTGGTTATATATAAAACATGGATCAAATAAAATCATGTTCTTTCAGAGGACAAAATGCATTATGTTATGTCAATGCTAAAAGACCAAGACAACCTATGTATATGATTCCACAGTTCTTACGACTGAAAGGTGTTATAAGAAACATGTTTTGTCACGTTATAAAAGCCAAGGTTTCAGACTTTGCTGGACTATTTTGTTATAATTGGCAAAATGCATATTTACATTGAATGATTAACCTGCGATGTTATTATGATTTATTGTAATTAATACCCTTATGACAGTTATTCTTATTTTTCATCATAAACTACAGTAAAACCTCGATAACTCGAGGTCGCACGGGGACGAGTAAAATGCTCGAGTTATCCGGGTTCTCGAGTTATCCGAACCATGGAAAGTTTTTCTGCATAGGCACACGATAGCTATGAAACAGCTTTGAAACAAAGTAAAGGCACATTTCTTTCAGTCATGACCCGATGGCATTGTATCTAAACTCAAAGGTCTTCGCCTCCAACTTGCATTTCGTTCCTGTTTTGGTTGTCTGCTTGCCCGATCTAGCTACTGTATCCCCCCGAGATCGCTAGATGTTTATTTCTATAATTTATTCATGATTATTTTTATAATTTAGAAAGAATAAGCAGTTTGGGATTTTCTCTCAAGTTTTATCATCAAAAGTCTACTCAGACTCAACATTTTCATCTCATCATTAAGTTCTCGTAATTAAAAACTCGCAAACATAATTTTCTTTATTTTCTTCTTATTCAATAAAAGTAACAAGTGGCTATAATTACACATGATTTTAGACGATTTAAATGTGCGAATAACATTTTAGCCACTTGAACGGCCGATTAATCGATAACTAACGAGAACAATCAATTAACAATCAAAGTTTTTCCTATGACGTGTCAAAATAATGATGCACCAACGGAGGTAAGAAAACAATCTGATAATCAGTGACCTCGAGTTGCCGCAGGTAATTTAGTAAGAAATCTATCTGGCGGGACCACAGGTGTTCCTCGAGTTATCCGGGGTTCTCGAGTTATCGATGCTCGAGTTATCGATAGTATTTTCTGGTTAAACATATAGGCAAAATTGCCGGGACCGACAGGCGTCCTCGAGTTATCTGGGGTTCTCGAGTTATCGATGCTCGAGTTAACGAAGTTTTACTGTATAAATGATATGAGAGAGTGTTGAGTCAGTATTTAACAAAGCATTCGGAAATAGCTGTACGTTGCAGCTGAGAATTATGAAAAAAAAATTTCTAGGTTTAAAAATTGATTGATAAAAAACTGTCTATTTCGAAATGGTTCAGTTAGTCCGAAATATTTCCTGGAAATCTTCATCACGTTATATTTCAGGTTAAGCAGACTTTGTCACGTGGTTGTCACTTGTCAAGTAAGAACAATAATTGCCCAATAGCATTAGATGAACTCAAACAAGGTGAAGAACAGAGGAATGTAGAGCCAAAAGGTAGTTACACTTCTTTAAGCGAAACATCGTGCAGTGTTGAGGAAACATCGCAACATACGACAGAAAACGAATGCAAAAAGATGTTGCGGGACGTCGTCGAAAACAGTTTTAATAAAGAATCAGTCAGAGAAGATTTGAAGCAAAGTTTGCGGGATGACGAATTTACATTTTCCGTTAAATCGCAAAAACCTAACAAGACAAGTTGTTGTTCAATTAATTTGAAAACTAATCAGCGCGAGACGCCGGTTCTCCGTTACTCTATGATGGTAGGCAGTAGAATAAGGGATTCCGCATTACCAGAGGTCAAGTTCGACCTGAAAGAGGTTTTACTGACATGGATCAGGTCATCTACAGAAACCGATATAAATCACAATTCCCTGTATACTGTTTGTCCGGTTCATAACCGTGATGCCTCTTTTGTGCAGCAACCAGCAGACGAAACGTTAACTATTCACAGATTTGAACCATTAATGACTGTAATTAATAGAATAGCAGACGGCGAAAGAGTACCACCGCAGACTACTATGAAATATGAAATGTTGAGATTTTGTACGTTGAGATCTTATCCCAAGCAAAATAAACCGTACATAACAAGACTTGCCCAGGCAGGATTTTATTACGCCAACAGTGGTGATGAGGTAGTTTGTTATAGCTGCGCGCGACGAAGACGTAACTGGAGAGAAACTGACATTCCGATGACTGTGCACAGAGAAATGAATCCAAACTGTAGTTTTCTTACAAGGAATTCAGAGGTGAATGTTCCTGTGCGGACTCAATCACAACACGATCTGGGAACCAATCGCATTCAACAAGTTCAAAACCCCCATAATACAGATGAAAACGGAGGTACTAATTTGAGAAGTAATGTAAACAATAACCCTGAACTTGGAGAAGCTGCTGGTGGTATAGGGGCTGCACCTACAGTAGGAGGTGTCACGATAGATACTCATTCGGGCCGGTTGAGTACAGCATACGAGAATCCTAACCGAAACACAATAGTCACAGGTACTGAATAAAATAAAATTCTTCGAAAAACATAGTTACTTCCCTTAATATAAGAAGTATGGGTCCATTTTGAATAAAATATATAACCGAAATACTGGTAATCAAATTTGAGAGATTATTTTATTTGTGTTGTTTGCTCACAGAAAACACTGCAAATCCGAAGTACCCCAAGTATGTCAGCAAGATTGTACGATTAACGAGTTTCACAGATTGTACTGAGATTGTTGTGACACCAGAGCGTCTGGCAGAGGCCGGCTTCTTTTACGCTGGTTTCGGAGACTGTGTCAGGTGTTTTCAATGCGGTGTAGGTAAGTCTTTGCAAAATCTTTATAATCAAGACTCAGTCATAAATAACATGTAGTAGACAACACTAATGCTTCGTTCTGTAGGGCTTTTAAAAGTACGTTTTCTCGCCTAAATTCGCTCAGCATATTCTTCCCCTTTATGTATAACATCGTTCCATTCGACTGGAAAAATGGCGATCACGGTCGCTGGGCAAAGGGTTCTTATATAAAACAACGTTGAGATGGTAAATCTATAGGTCTAACTTTATCTGTACATAGGTGTAAAATGCAATGTACAAAACGCTGACATATTATAAAATTTGTCTTGTTTTGTTAGGCGTATCCCGCTCATACATCAACATTTAATGGAACTATATATATGAAATAAAATGTGGCTTTAAGGATAAATATGTTTGACGCGCAGCTGATCTCATAGATACAGAACATAATGTTTTGCAGCGAAAACGAAGGTATACTCTGTTACTACGACAAATGCTAAATTTAGAAAGAAAACATAAGTTTACAGATAATATTTCAAGATTACAACATCCGTTAATAATGTGATATCATTCCTATAGGATTACGCCACTGGTCAGAGGAAGATGATCCCTGGATAGAACATTCTAGGTGGTCTAAAGAATGCTCCTTCGTACGTCAGATTAGAGGTTCAGAGTTTGTGAATCTTGTACAAATGGCCGTACAATACTCCCAACATGTAAGTTGACAATCTACACTATGTTAAACTTCAATAGATCGAATTATGAATTCATGCATAAAAAGTTTTTCTGAGATTAGCAAGAGGCTGGTAATTTAATGGTTCACCATACTACGATTCTTTTATATGACATTCTAAGCTTAAGCACATTTTAGTAGAGTTGACCAATCACTACCAAAGTAGTATTACATGACCAATCATTAGAAATTTAAATTTGTTAGGAACGCTTGTAGAGATAAAATATCTCCCTGAAGTTGGCGGCCTAGCGGCCTGGCGGCCTAGCGGCCTGAAGTTGGCGGCCTAGCGGCCTGGCGGCCTAGCGGCCTGAAGTTGGCGGCCTAGCGGCCTGGCGGCCTAGCGGCCTGAAGTTGGCGGCCTAGCGGCCTGGCGGCCTAGCGGCCTGAAGTTGGCGGCCTAGCGGCCTGGCGGCCTAGCGGCCTGAAATTGACGGCTTATGTATTTTTAACAAAAATCACTTACAAATTATGCCATAAACCAATATAAAATATGAAAACTCAAATCACAGCTCAACTGTACACAAAAAGTCATTGAAAATGTTACGCCTTGAATTAACAATCGAAGAAAAAAAGTCACTTAAAGCTCAACAGAATACACACAAAAAATTAACCAAGTCGGTGAATTGGGAATTTTAACAAAAAATAACTGAGAAATAACGCCTTAAAACAAAAAAACTCACATTTAATTTCAACTGAACACACTACAAAACCTGAAGTTGGCGGCCTGGCGGCCTAGCGGCCTGAAGTTGGCGGCCTAGCGGCCTGGCGGCCTAGCGGCCTGAAGTTGGCGGCCTAGCGGCCTGGCGGCCTAGCGGCCTGAAATTGACGGCTTATGTATTTTTAACAAAAATCACTTACAAATTATGCCATTAACCAATATAAAAGATGAAAACTCAAATCACAGCTCAACTGTACACAAAAAGTCATTGAAAATGTTACGCCTTGAATTAACAATCGAAGAAAAAAAGTCACTTAAAGCTCAACAGAATACACACAAAAAATTAACCAAGTCGGTGGATTGGGAATTTTAACAAAAATTAACTGAGAAATAACGCCTTAAAACAAAAAAAACTCACATTTAATTTCAACTGAACACACTAAAAAACCTGAAGTTGGCGGCCTGGCGGCCTAGCGGCCTGAAGTTGGCGGCCTAGCGGCCTGGCGGCCTAGCGGCCTGAAATTGACGGCTTATGTATTTTTAACAAAAATCACTTACAAATTATGCCATTAACCAATATAAAAGATGAAAACTCAAATCACAGCTCAACTGTACACAAAAAGTCATTGAAAATGTTACGCCTTGAATTAACAATCGAAGAAAAAAAGTCACTTAAAGCTCAACAGAATACACACAAAAAATTAACCAAGTCGGTGGATTGGGAATTTTGACAAAAATTAACTGAGAAATAACGCCTTAAAACAAAAAAAACTCACATTTAATTTCAACTGAACTCACTAAAAAACCTGAAGTTGGCGGCCTGGCGGCCTAGCGGCCTAGCGGCCTGAAGTTGGCGGCCTAGCGGCCTGGCGGCCTAGCGGCCTGAAGTTGGCGGCCTAGCGGCCTGGCGGCCTAGCGGCCTGAAATTGACGGCTTATGTATTTTTAACAAAAATCACTTACAAATTATGCCATTAACCAATATAAAAGATGAAAACTCAAATCACAGCTCAACTGTACACAAAAATTCATTGAAAATGTTACGCCTTGAATTAACAATCGAAGAAAAAAGTCACTTAAAGCTCAACAGAATACACACACAAAATTAACCAAGTCGGTGGATTGGGAATTTTAACAAAAATTAACCTAGAAATAACGCCTTAAAACAAAAAAACTCACATTTAATTTCAACTGAACACACTGAAAAAAATCTGAAGTTGGCGGCCTGGCGGCCTAGCGGCCTGAAATTGACGGCTTATGTATTTTTAACAAAAATCACTTACAAATTATGCCATAAACCAATATAAAATATGAAAACTCAAATCACAGCTCAACTGTACACAAAAAGTCATTGAAAATGTTACGCCTTGAATTAACAATCGAAGAAAAAAAGTCACTTAAAGCTCAACAGAATACACACAAAAAATTAACCAAGTCGGTGGATTGGGAATTTTAACAAAAAATAACTGAGAAATAACGCCTTAAAACAAAAAAACTCACATTTAATTTCAACTGAACACACTAAAAAACCTGAAGTTAGCGGCCTGGCGGCCTAGCGGCCTGAAGTTGGCGGCCTAGCGGCCTGGCGGCCTAGCGGCCTGAAGTTGGCGGCCTAGCGGCCTGGCGGCCTAGCGGCCTGAAATTGACGGCTTATGTATTTTTAACAAAAATCACTTACAAATTATGCCATTAACCAATATAAAAGATGAAAACTCAAATCACAGCTCAACTGTACACAAAAAGTCATTGAAAATGTTACGCCTTGAATTAACAATCGAAGAAAAAAAGTCACTTAAAGCTCAACAGAATACACACAAAAAATTAACCAAGTCGGTGAATTGGGAATTTTAACAAAAATTAACTGAGAAATAACGCCTTAAAACAAAAAAAACTCACATTTAATTTCAACTGAACACACTAAAAAACCTGAAGTTGGCGGCCTGGCGGCCTAGCGGCCTGCAGTTGGCGGCCTAGCGGCCTGGCGGCCTAGCGGCCTGAAGTTGGCGGCCTAGCGGCCTGGCGGCCTAGCGGCCTGAAATTGACGGCTTATGTATTTTTAACAAAAATCGCTTACAAATTATGCCATTAACCAATATAAAAGATGAAAACTCAAATCACAGCTCAACTGTACACAAAAATTCCTTGAAAATGTTACGCCTTGAATTAACAATCGAAGAAAAAAGGTCACTTAAAGCTCAACAGAATACACACAAAAAATTAACCAACTCGGTGGATTGGGAATTTTGACAAAAATTAACTGAGAAATAACGCCTTAAAACAAAAAAAAACTCACATTTAATTTCAACTGAACTCACTAAAAAACCTGAAGTTGGCGGCCTGGCGGCCTAGCGGCCTGAAGTTGGCGGCCTAGCGGCCTGGCGGCCTAGCGGCCTGAAGTTGGCGGCCTAGCGGCCTGAAATTGACGGCTTATGTATTTTTAACAAAAATCACTTACAAATTATGCCATAAACCAATATAAAATATGAAAACTCAAATCACAGCTCAACTGTAAACAAAAAGTCATTGAAAATGTTACGCCTTGAATTAACAATCGAAGAAAAAAAGCTCAACAGAATACACACAAAAAATTAACCAAGTCGGTGGATTGGGAATTTTAACAAAAATTAACTTAGAAATAACGCCTTAAAACAAAAAAAACTCACATTTAATTTCAACTGAACTCACTAAAAAACCTGAAGTTGGCGGCCTAGCGGCCTGAAGTTGGCGGCCTAGCGGCCTGAAATTGACGGCTTATGTATTTTTAACAAAAATCACTTACAAATTATGCCATAAACCAATATAAAATATGAAAACTCAAATTAAAGCTCAACTGTACACAAAAAGTCATTGAAAATGTTACGCCTTGAATAAGCAATCGAAGAAAATAAGTCACTTAAAGCTCAACAGTATACACACAAAAATTAACCAAGTCGGTGGACTGGGAATTTTAACATAAATTAACTTAGAAATAACGCCTTAAAACAAAAAAAACTCACATTTAATTTCAACTGAACACACTGAAAAAAATCTGAAGTTGTCGGCCTGGCGGCCTAGCGGCCTGAAGTTGGCGGCCTAGCGGCCTGGCGGCCTGAAATTGACCGCCTATGTATTTTAACAAAAATCATTTACATATTCTGCCTTAAACAAATATATACATATGTACACAAAAAGTCAATTTAAAAAATCACGCCTTGAATAAACAATAAAAAAACTCACTTCAAGCTCAATAGAACACTCACACACACAAAACAAAGTCGGTGTACTGCGAATTTTAGCAAGAATGAAATTATAAATAACGCCTTTAAACAAAAACACTCACATCATTTGTCGGCTGAACACACAAAAAGATATGTGCAGATAACGGACTGGCGGCCTGAAGTTAGCGGCCCAGCGGCCTAGCGGCCTGAAGTTGGCGGCCTAGCGGCCTGAAATTGATCGCCTATGTATTTTTAACAAAAATCACTTACATATTATGCCTTAAACAAATATATAATATAAAAACTCAAATTAAAGCTCAACTGTACACAAAATGTCACTTAAAAAAATACGCCTTGAATAAACAATCGAAACAAAAAACTCACTTCAAGCTCAACAGAACACACACACACACAAACAAAGTCGGTTTACTGCGAATTTTAACAACAATCAACTTAGAAATAACGCCTTTAAACAAAAACACTAGCGGCCTGAAGTTGGCGGCCTAGCGGCCTGAAATTGACCGCCTATGTATTTTTAAAAATGACTAAAAAATCACGCTTGTCTCAATAAATAAAATAAAATTAAACTCACAGTCACGCTTAATAGCAGACACATGAAATTTTGATAAGCCCGTTGCACAACACTGATTTATACAACACAGACTTATCTTTCAGCATTATGATGACGATTAGGCGTAAAAAAAGAATTGTTTGTTTCAGTTTCAGTTACCTTATATTTTTGCCCCGACCATAGAATATTTTTTTGCGAGTTATTAGTTTTTAGCATGAATTCATCAAAATATATGTTGAATTTTGTTTTTTTGAGAATAAAAAATATTTCTAAAAAAAATATTGCCTCCCTACCTACCCTATGTTTGGGGCATGATACCTGAAACAAACATATTTCTTTAGGCCTTACTATAATCGATATATTTTTCACGGTTATGTTATATCCAAACCTTTTGATATGGTGATTTTTCATTTATGTACCCATACATTCGTCAGTAATTACTATTAAGAGGGATATAGAAGAGATTTAGTTATATTATAT
>JAFMSR010000015.1:40403804-40420427 GCA_022818135.1 Saxidomus purpurata
TAGATGCCTATTCGATATTTTAGTGAAATCTTAATAAAAATTGAATTGGCAACTGGCAACCAACTTCATATTTCAGATGCCAATTTAAATGTCATTTGCAAATAGCAAATTCGTTCAACCTCACGAATTGGCAACTAGCAACTGGCAGTTAGATGCAAGTTCGACTTTTGTCTGTTATTGTGAACAAAAAATGAATTGACAACTGGAAACTGGCAGTCAGATGCCAATTCGATTTTCATATAAAAAAAATAATAAAAGTTTAATTGGCAACTGGCAACCAACTTCATATTCCAGATACCAATTCAACTTTCACTTGCAAATAGCCAATAATTCAACCTCACGAATTGGCAACTGGCAGCCAGATGCCAATTCGAGTTCTGTCTGTCGGTCAGATGCCAATTCAACCTCGCGAACTGGCGAATGGCAGTCAGATGCCAACTCGATATTTTTGTACCAATCTGAATAAAATGTAAATTTATAAATAGCAATAATTATTATCAACTAACTTCATACACCATATGCAAATTCGTTGAACTTTGCGAATGAATTTGCAACTTGCAGCCAGATAGAAATTGAATAGTGTCTGTTATTGTGAATGAAAAATGAATTGGCAACTGACAGCCAGATGACATTTAGACTTTTATAACGATTGCTGAACAATAAGTGATTCGGCAAATTTTCTTCAGATGTAAGTAGAATCTATGTAAGGCCACACTGAAAAAATCGTCAACGTCCACCCAGATGCCACTTCTACTTTATTCCCAGACTTTCAATCGCCAACTGGCAGCCCGATTCCAAATCGACTTTTGTCACTAAATTAAATGTAGATGCTTTGTTAATTGAAAAAATGACAAAGAAATGCCAAATAGACTTTATTTAAAAGCTGTGAACCGACAATGGCAGGCAGATTCCAGCTCGACAACTTTCCATATATGTAGCTATCCTACAAATTTCATTCGAAGTGTGCAGCATCTTTATTGAAACATTGCCAAAAAAAGTTAACAATACTGACAAACACTTTTTATTGCAGTCTTTATATTCTTCCATATTTATAAAGAACTACAACAACAGTGTGATAATTTCTTCAGCAGACAGAAGAACAATAAACTGTACATTTTATAAAACAGCAGGAACGTGCAAGAGAGGCGTTTAACATATTTCAGACAACAAACAGTTATGCTTTTCAGACAAGATACAGTTATGCTTGTAAGACAAACAAAAACAGAATGACGATCAGGGCTTGAGTATGTATCCCTCTGTTGAAGCTCTCTGTATATTTTCCACATAACAATATGTTAAACTCATTGTTTTGAAAATAGGAAAATATGATACCGTTTTAATTAATCAACATATTTCTGCATCAAAAACTAACTTCTTTTACATTCTTACAGCCTTAGGGTGACTCAGTTTGGTTAAAGGTCCTTGCATAAGGATATATAGATTAACTTCATAAAATTTAATACTACATAGGTAATTTCAGTATTCACTAACTTTGGAAAGGCGAAATTAGTATGTTGATTTATTCTATATTTATTTCATATATCCAATCGTGAACGTTTATTTGCTACACATGACCGTACAATATATTACTATGATATTGGACGCACGTGCGTACAAAAAATCCTGTATTTTTTCCATATTTGGACGGTACAACAGTCTCATGTTAAACATACGATAAAGCCCGAAACGTGTGAAAAGGATCCGAATGAAAATCGGGTGAAGTAGGCGCTATATGTACAGAGTTTGTTTAAGCGTCTTGAAATAAGGATTATTAGTCGTTTGCTGGTAAACACAAAAAGGTAAAAGTGCAAGTCTTGGCAATGCTGTCAGGTTTGGATATATTCAGAAAAATAATCGCTGGTATCTTTTATTGAAGGAACTACCAGGAACGTTCACCTTCCACCAGTGGTCAACTCTTTACAACGGTCTCTTTGAATTCCCCAATGCATTTACTTCCATAATTTACCTCCCACTAACTGTCACCTCCAAACTCCAGCCAATATAGAATCATGAAAAAGGTTATTTAGGGCCTAACATTGTTCTGAATAATATATATTTGCACTCGCACTAAGATGGGAAATTACAAAAAAATCAGAAATACAATATTCGGTGAATCATTTTTTATTTAAACTAAATTTAAATAGATATAGAATAAAAAGGTTATTCAACATTGTACTGTACTATTCGAGATATATTTGGACTTGTACCGAGCTGAGAAAACCATATTGGACTCGCCTAGCGGCTCGTCCAATAGGAGTGATCGCCGTGACGTCACATGGCAATTTTGATAAGATTGCTGGTGGGCAAAAACAGTTGTGTTTACAATGCTTATGTATCGGAAAGGAATTTTTGAATTTTTATAACTTTTTGCTATCTGAAGGATTTTTAAATTCAAAAAGTTATGACATGCCTTGATACTCATATTTGTACATCAAAATATATGTTTTGAAAGAAATACCGTTTTTAAGACACTTGATTTTTCGTAACGGCTTGTTGCGCTATAATCATTTATGAAAACAGTGTAAGTTACTCGCTCGCGAATATTTCATTTTGAATCTTAACAACAATTGAAAATAATGAATAAAAAGGTACATTTTATTAGCTTTCCAGTGATATAAAACATTTTAAAATATCTTTTGTTTTAAAAAAAGTTACGGTCGTTAAAAAAACATCCCTAACGATTCAAAAACACGGACTACCGACCGCTGCCCACCGCATCTATCTCTTATCAGTAGAAATTATTGCGCAATACCGGGTTTTGTTTGCAAACACGATCACTCCTATATGCTTTTCTCAGCTGGGTACTCGTCCAAATATATCTCCGTATTGTACAGTACAATGTCAAATAACCTTATATCTTGTATTTTACATACGAATAGATAATTTCTACCTTTCGTTCAATAACACAAAAATCAAATTCTAAGATATATTGTAAAATAAATATTCCCATTTGATTCTAAAATTACCATTAAAATCCCAATTCAAATAAAAATTTTCCAATTGGAATATTTTTCCAATTGGACTTGTCAATTGGAAATCAGACTTCCAATTGGAAGTTCCAATTGGATTCAGTCCAATTTGAATGAATTTTTCCAATTGGATTATTCCAATTGGAACTCATCCCTGAAATTGGCGGCCTAGCGGCCTGAAGTTGGCCGTCTAGCGGCCTGGAGGCCTAGCTCAACAGAACACACACACACAAAATTTACTAAGTAGGTGGACTGGGAATTTTAACAAAAATTAACTTAGAAATAACGCCTTAAAACAAAAAAACTCACATTAATTTTCAACTGAACACACAAAAAATATGTGCAGATAACAGCCTAGCGGACTGAAGTTGGCGGCCTGGCGGCCTGGCGGCCTAGCGGCCTGAAGTTGGCGGCCTAGCGGCCTGAAATTGACGGCTTATGTATTTTGAACAGAAATCACTTACAAATTATGCCTTAAACCAATATAAAAACTCAAATAAGAGCTGAACTGTACAGAAAAAAAGTTATGTGCAGATAACGGCCTTGACCAAAAAAAACTCGTATATATTTTCAACTGAACACACAAAAAAAGATATGTGCAGATAACGGCCTAGACGCCTGATGTTGGCGGCCTGGCGGCCTAGCGGCCTGAAGTTGGCGGCCTAGCGGCCTAGCGGCCTGGCGGCCTGAAGTTGGCGGCCTAGCGGCCTGAAATTGACGGCTAATGTAATTTTAACAAAAATCACTTACAAATTACGCCATGAATAAACAATCGAAGAAAAAACTCACTTAAAGCTCAACAGAACACACACACAAAATTTACAAAGTCGGTGGACTGGGAATTTGAACAAAAATTAACTTAGAAAATAACGCCTTAAAACAAAACAAAAAAAGATATGTGCAGATAACGGCCTAGCGGCCTGAAGTTGGAGGCCTGAAGTTTGTAGAATTATTGCCATTTGTACCTTTTATTTACTTCTTCTTGAGACTTATATTAATCATTCAATTTCTCTGAAAGTTGTTGCCCAATTTTTTATAATAAAGTGTTTGCTGATGTCGTCGCAGAGTTGTGTTTTGAAAATTCGTGAAGTATGATTTGTTGCTCAACTACAAAGTTTGTCTTTCAAATAGTTAAAACGTCGTAATCGTAGCATTTTTTGTAAGATATTTCTGTCAAATATTACTACTTAATAATAACATCGGTTTACATAGGCCTGGGTCAGAGACCGGAACATATTTGAAGCCGTTTCCAACAAACGAAAAATAAATCGATAACTCTCTATTATTGCATAATAGGTTAGTTGTGCAGCTGGCCTGAATCGTAATAAACAATTTGAACTTTTGAACTACTGTTGTCTAACCTCTGAAGGCAAGGATATTGAAGGTTTATTCTTCAATATCCTCTGGGGTGATATACCACATTGGTCAGTTACTGTTCCTGTTGTTTTGCGTCGCATTATGAAGTAGTTGTTGACCAATGACCAAAACGCCCATGCGTATGCATAGATAACGAGCGCGGGTGCCGCCGCATTTTTGTTTCATTTCAAGACAAAGTGGACTCCAGCACCAGACTAGATATAACACTGTATGTTAAAGAAAAACATTCTTGGTCTGGTAACTTGGATTATAAATTGTTGAGTTGACAACTGTTGCTTCTACCAAACCAATATTCTAGTGATGCTTTACAGATAATATGTGATATGATTTAATAAGAAAATCCTTCATGAAACGAAATAGAAAGGTTAACCAACCGGCGATTATAAATATATACTAAATATAAACGTTTATGCCAGAAAAGTTTAAAAACAAAACAAAAACACCAACAATAATTTGATAATTCAGAGATAATGTTTAGATACCGGAATATTATAATAGCACTGAATTTTACCAATATGAATTAATCATTATTACCGAACACGGATATCAAGACGTCATTTCTATTACAATTATATACTATGTATAGGTTCGCAAAACTATGTATTGACCGAAACATTAGTCTGAAATTATTATATCGTATAACATCGTAAAAAGTAGTGAAAATAAACGAAAAATAACAGAAATGACGTCTTGATATCCGTGTAGGTCAACACGTTGTTTTCCTATACGTACTTTTGCGAACCCGGCAAGTGATCACCACCGACCAATTTGTACCGTATTAATTGTATTTATGTGATTTTTGTAAACGATTTTTTTCCTTTTGTAACGTGAAAAAGTGTTGTGCATGGTATTAACATCGACGTTACCGTTAGCGTCAACACACATGCGCTGTAACACACATGCGATTTGGGACATTTTACCTAGACAAAGAGAAAAAAATCCAAAATGTATATTTATCGACTTCTTTCAAACACACATCTTGAGATTCAGGCAAAAATGTTTAATCATTTTCTCACAAATGACACCATAATCTTACATTTAAATTGGATTAAGGCAGAAATTTAAGTGTGTTTCAGAGTTACTCTTTTCACGCGCCAAGGCATATATTTTCACTAGACACAGAAAAAAAGTAAGTACTGTTTTGCCATTGAAATGAAAGATCGAAAAGACGCATATTCGGAATTAGTACAAAAAAGTTATTGTATGAAATATTATAGACGTGGAGCGTATAAATTAAAGTTTTGCTTAAGTTCAAAAGTCCCGTTTTCCTCAATTTCGGCACATCCATATTTCACATTTGAACTGCATTTGAAAGATTTCTGTTTCCGTCAATTTGTTTTACGTACATGACGTCGGTAGTTCATGTCAGACGTGCAATATACAGTAAATTATTATTTTTTGTTCTTCATTTGTCTGTTTTCATGTTAATGTATGGAAATTTATGTTACATCTATATTTTTTTAAGTTGATTTTCTTAGTGTAAGAGCTGGTTTGGCCCGCAACACTCTTTCGTAGTTTAAGATTGAATTCTAAAACTGTCCAATGCAATAGAGCTGTATTTTCACTTTCAGAAGATGTATTGCATGATATAAAGATTGTAACATAAGGAGCGACAGTGATACTTCTTTGAGTGTATCGCGAAAATTCAATTAGCTCAAACTCGTCTGCTGATAAAAATGTGTATTCAAATGCTTACACAATCCTTTATGTGGTGTAAACGTCATGGCAACGAATTTGATATACATCAGATGTGAAGTGAATAGCTGAGGTTAGAGGTTAAGGTGTCTGTCGCTCATCCCGGAGGTTGCAGGCTCGAGCCCCACATGGGTCACGACCGTACCTTCTCATATGACATTAATACTGGTTTTTCTAGGAAGCGGACTAGACAGAGACTCGATAAGCTAATCTTCACAAACGAGCTCAAATAAATAACTATCTTGAACTTTCATTCCATTTATATCTTTTATTGAGTTCGGATATCCTTGTGTGATTTTGGAAAGGTAAAAAGTTGAAACTGAAATGTAAAAAAGTAATGACTATATAAAGTTGGTTATATAGTGCCGGGTCATACAACAGGCGAACCTGCACTGCGTAGCCAACAACAAAGACACAATATTTTGTCGCCCTTTCGGAGATAATGCGATACATAGGGATCAGTTTGTCCGTCTGTCCGTCAGTCCGTACATGCCTAGTAGACATTAGGGGGTAGGGTTTGAGTGCAACTTAGCATTATGAAGTTGTTTCAGTTAATTCCGTCATTAAGGGATTAAAAATGGTATTGTTGGGTTAAGTAATTGTATTGTGGGTTAAAAAAGATAAAAGAAAGATCAAAGGGATAACATCACCAAGTCTGTTTGGTGAGTACGTCCGTCTGTCTATCCGTAGCACATATGGCACATATTCTTTAAATGCTAGATCATTGCTTCTGCTTTTGTAAAAGGCAGTTCTTGTATTTGTAATTGAAAAGTTACCAGATCTCATTTCTCAATTCTGTTTGATAAAGTCTTGTTGCCAGTTCGCAGTTCGCAATTTCCCAGTTGTCATTCATGGTTAAAAAAGACTAGTTGCTAGTTCACAAATCGCGACTCGTATTACGAATTGCAAACTTCAGACAAGTTCCCAGTCCTCAGTTCGCGATTCGACTAGTTCCCAGCTAGTGGAGCGAATTTCTCAGTTTGCAATTAGAATAGCGGATATTCGCGATTCGAATCATCTCGAATTGTGAACTGCAAACTACAGACTAGTTGCCAGTTCACCGTTCGCGATTCGAATTGAAAACTGCAAACTACAAACTAGTTGCCAGTTCAAAGTTCGAATTACGAATTGCAAATACAAACCAGTCACCAGTTTCCTATACGAATTACGATCTAGTTGTCATTCCCAAATAAGCGGTTAAAGTAGAATTAAGTTCCTTAATTTCATTTAAACGAATGAGCAATGGCGCTATGTGTATATCAGACCGTGTCGCCCCTTGACCGCGTGAGGCAGTGAGCTTTTCTAGACAGTTTTAAGTTACAGCGTGCGTGTTGCATACATATTTTTGCGCTAACTTGTTTCCCCCCACACCCAACCCTTTTTTTCTCTTTTCAAAACACATGTGTTTGACTTTTGGGGAGGGGATAATGTCTATTCATTCATTCATATTGTTCCTATTGACTTACTATAAATTTACTAGTATTTTGCAATAATATTTTATTGGTGAATTGATTAAATGATGATATGTTGATGAATTGATATTACAATTGCATTATGTTTTATTTGCAGGCGCCGTTCACTTGTCTAAATATTAATTATTATTGGCGCGCTTTACTTAGTTTTGAGCTGTAGATAGATTATGTAGAATAAAGCTCACTTTTCCGTTTGTTTAATGGAGACTATTTGCCAGTTCGCAGTTCGCGAATCGAATAGCGAACTGCAAATCAATACGCGATTCGAATTGCGAGTTGCGAATTGCGAGCTACTGATTAGTTGCCAGTTCGCACTTCGCGATACGAATCGCGTTTCTCACTGCGAACCGACAGCTAGTCTTCATTCAAACCGCGACCTGAGAACTTGGTTGTTTTGCGGCAATTCCCAATTCTCTAACCGAATCACAAACTAGTAAATGTATAGCAGTGAGAAATCAGTTTGCAGTTCGCGATTTGAACTGCGAACTGCAGACTAGTTTTCAGTTCGCAAATCGAATCGCGAACTGCGAACTGGCCACTAGTCTGTAGTTCGCAGTTCGCAATTCAAGTCGCGAACTGTAGCTTTTCTAAAAGAAAACTGATGAATGGTTTGCAATCAGCAATTCGAACCACAAGTTGGAAACAAGTCGATTTGTGAATTTAGAACAAGGAACTTGACTGAAGTTTACAATTCGCAATTCGAGTCGCGAACTGGCAACAAGTCTTCATTTTATTCGCGAACTGAGAACATTAAACTAGTCGGCAGTTCCCAATTTGCAATTTGAATCGCGGACTGCGAACTGGCAACTAGTCTGCAGTTCGTGATTCGAATTGCGAACTGCGAACTACAGACTAGTTGCCAGTTCGCAGTTCTCAATTGCTTAGTTGCCAGTTCGAGATTCGAATCTGCAAACCAACTTTACGGATTCATATTTTCAGGTAAATAGATGAGCGCATAGCATTTTTCATCCTGATTATGATGAAAACAATAGCAATGTTGTGTATTATCTTCTGAATACACTCAGCCGGTTTAGAAACGCAAAAGTGGCAAAATATCTTTTTTAACAGTGTTAACGTGTTTCAAATTTATTCAAATTTCATACACAGCAAAAAAAGAAGTATATAAAATAGAATTCTTGTAAAAGTTTCAACTATTCATCGCCAAAAATGACTTAAATAGAAATAAAAACAATAGCGTCATTAGAATAAAAATGTTTAACAAGGGAAATCTTTGCGTTTTATTCAAGTTTTGAACAAAGTAATGCATATAGTTTGCATGCATGCAACTTTATTACTTACTTTTTAGGTTGTTATCCCGCGCTTCAGAAAGAAAATGATGTTCGAGTGCATTGCCTGCAGTCTTTTGTAAAAAAAAGACTAAGCTTTAATTTGAGTTTTTATATTTTATATTGCTTTAAGGCATAATTTTTAAGTGATTAAGGCCGCCAACTTCAGGCCGCTAGGCCGCAGCGCAGGCCGCCAGGCCGCTAGGCCGCTAGGCCGCCAACTTCAGGCCGCTAGGCCGCCAACTTCAGGCCGCTAGGCCGCTAGGCCGCCAGGCCGCTAGGCCGCCAGGCCGCTAGGCCGCCAACTTCAGGCCGCTAGGCCGCTAGGTATTTTAGGTTACGATGGATAGTGATCCGCTCCTTAACTGTTATTGCCGACCAGTAATCTTTTCAATTTCACGGCGATATCTCCTTCGACACTTCTTCCTTAAATTGGCACTGAAGTGATCAAACCTAGGACACTTCTATATTGATGCAAACGCGCTACTACTGCCCCTTAGCAGCTCTACCATTTAGCTTAAACTAGACCAAAAGGCAAAAAAAAAAAAATCCTTTGTAACTTCGGATTCATTCTCAAACGTTTAAACAAGGGCAGTGGTTAGGTAGCTGGACACGGTTTCCGACTTTTGGTCTAGGGAGCCGGCGCTGTATCATTATCGAATACACCAAAGTTTTACTGCTACCAGATTAATTTCGACTAAAATAGTTACTCTGTTAAGCTTTTCTCAACGCATTGATTGGACAGTTTGAACCACATGACATTCCAGTTTTTAACTGCATATAGCTTCATGCAACTGTAGGTTAAATTTTCGTCTTTTATGAATTGGTTAAGCGTTAACCTTTTTCCTCCTGGATTTCTCCACTTCTAATCTTGATAAAATTTAATAATATGCATGTAGTTGAAAACACCAAGAGAAAACTATGGAACGCCATGACCGTCTTATCATGACTTATTTGCTTATATGCGGTACATATTTCATTATATGCAGTAGATCTTTTGCTATATGCAGTACATATTTAGTTATATGTGGTAGATAGTTCATTATGTGCGGTACAAGTTACTTTATATGCTGTACTTTCTTTGTTATATGTAGTACAACTCTTCTTATATGTGGTGGTACTGTCTTTATATGCAGTGCATTTGAATTTGTGTGCGGTACAAACACCAATATATGCAGTAGATTTGTTATTGTGTGTAGTAGATAAAACGTTATACGTGGTGCTTTTGACATTATATGCTGTGCAAACATAAATATATGTGGTAGTCACTGTGACCATTGTGTGTGGTGCTTTTTTCCTGATATGCAGTGCAAATCACATTATACTTTCGTTAATATACACTGTAGATTTCACATTATATGCTGTACGTGCGACTTCCTTATATGCTGTGCTTCCAGCATTATATGCGGTAGTTATTAAAATCAGACATTTCATGTTATCAAACTGGTTAAGAGCAATAAACTGACAAGTAGCCAAAGTTAACTAATTAAACAATTATTCAGATTTTTACATTAAGTTTTATTTGG
Organism: Saxidomus purpurata; assembly: GCA_022818135.1. Taxonomy (NCBI): domain Eukaryota; kingdom Metazoa; phylum Mollusca; class Bivalvia; order Venerida; family Veneridae; genus Saxidomus; species Saxidomus purpurata. Next base: position 40,414,130 of record JAFMSR010000015.1, read on the forward strand.
CATCTGACTGCCCGTTACAAATTCGCGCTGTTGAACGAATTGGCATCTAGCTTCCAGTTGCTAGTTGCCAATTCACTTTTTATCATTAGTTCGTGACTCAAGCTGGATTGGTATCTTGCTGCCAGTTGCGCATTGCCCAATCGCGAGGTTGAACGAATTGGCATCTGGCTGCCAACTGCCAATTCGAGAAAACTGGCTGACAGTTGCATGTCGCCAATTCACTTTTTTAAAAATAACTATAGACTGAATCAAGTTGAATTGACATCTGGATGCCAGTTGCCAGTAGCAAATTATTGAGGTTGAACGAAAAAGCTATTTGCAAGTGGAGTTGAATTGGCATCTTGGGTATGAAGCTGGTTGCCAGTTGGCAATCAAACTTTATTAACATTGTTATATAAAAATCGAATTGCCGGTTGCCAATTCGTGATGTTGAACGAAATGTCATTTGGCTGCTAGTTGCAGGTTGAACGAATTGGATATTTGAAAGTGAAAGTCGAATTGGCATCTGAAGTAAGAAGTTTGTTGCCAGTTGCTAGGTACAAATTCACTTTTAATTCAGATTTTTTCATAAAATTTGAATTGGCATTTGGCTGCAAGTTGCCAGTTGCCAGTTCGTGAGGTTTAATAACTTGGTATTTGGTTATTATGTGCAAGTCCAGACGTATATGCAACAAATGTGTGAAGCTATCTGCCACTTGCCTGTTGAAATTTAAACTTTTATTAAGAGTTTTACAAATAAATCGATTTGGCATCTGGTTGCGAATTTCCAGCTGCCAATTCGCGAGGTTAAAAGACTTTAGCATCTGGCTGCAAAATGCCAGTTGCCAATTAACTTTTTATTCATAATTACAGACAGAAGTCGAATTGGCATCTGACTGCAAGTTGCCAATTCGTGAGGTTGAACGAATTGGCTACGTGCAAGTGAAAGAATTGGCATCTTGAAAATGAAGTTGGTTGCTAATTCAACTGTTTAAATATTTTTACATAAAAATCGAATTGGCATATGGCTGCCAGTTTCCAGTTCCCAATTTGCTTTTTATTTACAATTACCGACATAAGTTTAATTTGCAACTGGCTGCCCATTGCCAAATCATGAGCTTGAACGAATTGGCTATTTGCAAAGTGAAAGTTGAATTGGCAGTTATTCTGATTAAGATGTTTATATAGAAATCGAATTGACATCTGGCTGCCAGTTTCCAGTTGCCTATTCGCGGGTTTGAAAGAATTAGCAACTGACTTGCATTTGCCAGTTGCCAATTCCTTTTCTTTTATTCACACTATAGACAAAAGTCAAATTGGCCTCTGGCTGCAAGTTGCCAATTGCCAATTTGTGAGGTTGAACGTACTGCCTATGTACAAGTGAAATTTGAATTGGCATCTAGAGTATGAAGTTGGTTGCCAGTTGCCTGTTGCCAGTTGCCAATTCAATTTGTTAAAGCGGCAACTGGTAACTGGCAGCTAACTTCACGAATATATCTTTACAATATTTGTAAACTATTTTGTTAATTCTACTATCAGTCATTTTTGAAAATCTACAGTACAAATTAACAACACATTTCAGTTGCCTAGAAAAAATTGGCTCCCAGCCCATGTCACTAGTCTTTGAGGTAGCGACGTGGGTCTTGCACGCGACACATCGTCTTGATGTGCTAGACATTTGAGCCAAGTTATTTTAAAATCCTTCAATGCATGACAAAGTTACAGTCCGGACACGAATGTGTAAGTTGGGACGCACAGACTGACGGACGGACAGACGGACGACCTTATAAATGCGCATTTGTTGGGTACTTTCCATTGCTTCCTATTATAAGAAAGTAGCCAACAGCGCCCTATATAAAGTATTAAACCTACCTAACAAGCGCCCCTTTTCTGTTGGCTACCTGACGGAATGAAGGATATAGTACCCAATATATGCCCATATGCGGGCTCGAACAGACGGACGGACAGACAGACAGACGGTGCGATTTAAATATGCCAACCTTGGAGGGCATAAAAACGCATGGATATATTTTATATTGCTTCTATACAAGAAAAATGTCTTGTACCCCATATGGCAGCTCCATATGCAATGACTGGCCAAACTGAGGCGTCATACAGCTTGGTATAAACATGAAACGGCATGCCACCAATTGTTTTGAACCATGCAATTTATAAACATAGTGCCCTTCCTGCTGCTTATATTCAAGCACCTGCTTATTGCATTTAAATATTAATGAGACTTTTGTATAGAAGAAGTCAATGTCATGTAGCCGAAACGGTGTAGTCATTCCAAGATGGCGGACACGGAAACATGCCACAGGTAGGTGTCCTTTGCTTCTACTGAATTTTAGTATTTTGCAGCCTTTATTGACGTGAATTTGGGTCAACGCCGACTCAGAATAGAATAAACCTTAGCACAGATACTGGCATTATGCAAGACATGCATTCATAACACCAGCATTTGTACCAAAACGGTACACCTGATCTCCGTTTGAAAATCGAATCAAGGAGACGACCATAAATTACTGTTTAGACACTGATCAGTGGTAAGTGTGTGCCTAGAATCGAAAGTTAATAATGCAGAAAACCACTCTTTTACTGTCTACAAGGCGAATATGACATATCCGTTTATTTTCTTGGAGAAAATTTGTATTTTTTAAAACGTGCTGTGAACGTGAACGGTTTAGTCAGAATGAAATATTTGTGAACGGAGTAGTCTTGAAAAGCGAACGGGTTAGTCTGAAAAAGTGAACGATGTGGTCCAAAACATTTCAACTTAAAATAAGGTTGGTGCGGCTATGGAACTGAAACAGTAATCTAATGTTTATGTATGTCAAATATTAATAGAATAGTGACATTCGTAAATGAGAAAGCCTTTTTTGTGATTGAAATATCAGCTTTATGTTGTTTTCTTTAAGAGTTCTTTATGCCCGTTTATACACGGGACGTGTTATGGGATCACATGTGAAAAAATGTACATAGGCCAGATAGCTTTACCAAGTTCGATAACCAGCAAAATCTCTCAGTAGTTTCTGTTTTATGGCCATTGAATTATCAAAAATTGATCGAAATAGTCCTGTCTGCTCTTAGTCAAATTTTCTCATCCGATCATAAGCAAACTGGTTCAAAATGTTTTTCGGTCTGATAATCAAATGATTTAGAACATATTTAAAAAAAAATCTCTTTTATTACTTTCAATATAATATATAATCTAGGGATTGCCTTTGTCTACATTTATCATGGTTGTTAGCATAGTACTGTATGAAAAGATGTTTGTTCATTGATGTCCAACTAACTAGATGTATGCGAAAAATATTTAAGTCTAAAAATGGTAAAATATTTGCTAGCAATTTACTAACGATAGTTGTTTTTTTTTTGAAAACGTAATAAATTGGAATAACATATAACTGCGTACGCAGTTGCGTAATCTTTCAACAGTAATTTTGAAATCGTCTGAGACGTGTGAGACTTCAAATTCATTTTAGTAGACACCATTATTAGTTTCTTCCATAAGCACGCGGTTCAGATCTAAATATCCGTCATTGAGGGGTTACTGGTTTGGCAGAGACGACGCTCTTTCGAGTCCCGCGAAACAGTTATCCCAAGTGACGGATATTTCCATTTGAACCAAATAATTTTCCATGCAATCCGTCTTGCATTTTGCAATAGAAATTTCGTGGCAAACTTACCAGAATGATTCATTTTAAGATAAAAACAAAGAATATTCTAGTCATTTTTTGATAATACAAGGGCCACAACACAGACGAGACTCGGAGATTTTGCTGGTTCTTGGCTAAGATGTCTGGCCCACGAACATTTTGTCACAGGTGATCCCATAACACGTCCCGTGTATATACGGGCATTAAAAAACTCTTAAAGAAAACAACATAAAGCTGATATTTCAATCACCTTTACGAATGTCACTATTGTATAAATAGTTGATATACATAAACATTAGATTACTGTTTCAGTTCCATAGCCGTACCAACCTTATTTTAAGTTGAAATGTTTTGGACTAAACCGTTCACATTTTCAGACTAACCCGTTCACTTTTCAAGACTACTCCGTTCACAAATATTTCATTCTGACTAAACCGTTCACGTTCACAGCACGTTTTAAAAAATACAAATTTTCTCCAAGAAAATAAACGGATATGTCATATTCGCCTTGCAGACAGTAAAAGAGTGGTTTTCTGCATTATTAACTATCGATTCTAGGCACATACTTACCACTGATCAGTGTCTAAACAGTAATTTATGGTCGTCCTCCCGATTCGATTTTCAAACGGAGATCAGGTGTACCGTTTTGGTACAAATGCTGGTATTATGAATGCATGTCTTGCATAATGCCAGTATCTGTGCTAAGGTTTATTCTATTCTGAGTCGGCTTGGACCCACATTCACCTCAATAAAGGCTGTAAAATAATAAAATTCAGTAGAAGTAAAGGACACCCACCTGCGACATGATTCCGTGTCCGCCATATTGGAATGACTACACCGTTTCGGCTACATGACAGTGTGATTATTTTGATACATGTACCATTCACATAAACTATTTAATATCATCTGTAAATCATGTTCAATATTTGACATAATATATAATCTAATAACTCAATTTGACATTTTGTGCCATATGAGCTTCTAGTAATAAAAGGGCAATTAGTGATAGTTTGCATCACTTTCGTTGGTAATATGGATACATTCAACATGCCATGTCAGGCTCGTGGAAACACGATTCTAATAAAAAAATCAACTCGTGCAACATAATCCAGTCAGAGCGCCAAGTCCTGTTATATTCCACAGTAAAACCTGTGTTAAAGACCACCCCTAAACTGAGACCACACTGTGAATAAAGACTAGCAGGGAGATCACAGTGCACTATTCATCTATAGTAGAAACACCGGTGAATAAAGACCACCTGTAAACAAAGACCCCATTTTTAGCTTCCCAACAATTGTCTTTGTTCACAGGTTGGACTATATCTGTTTAGATGAATAAAGTTACCTCCAATGTCGATGTTCGCTCGGAGATCGATTGTATTTCAGCCTCAGTTGTAGTAAAGATTGACAGATCGCATTTTCCTTAAACAGAAAGAAAATCATTAAGACAATCTGACGAGTCTTAGCATGTTACAGTATAAAAGGACACAATCTTGTAAAAATCTTGTTATTACTTAATTAAACTGATAGTTGATTGTTTATTATATCGTAAATATGAAGTCTTGTAAACCATCGTTTTTAAATTTGAGGATTCTCAACTCTTTATATTTATTGTACCCAGCTTCCGACAAGAGCAGATTCTACCTTAAAAACAGAACTAACGATCATTTATAAATAATCCTTCAGCTTCACCACATCACATATTTAAAGAAAGTAACATAAATAATCAACAATTTTTGGTGTTGGTATGATTACAAAGATATAATATATTTTTTCAATTATAAGTTTTTTTAGTATTTCACAAGAAAACGAAGTTGTTGTTTTTTTATTGATATAAATGGGATTTTAGTATTTCTTACAGCATTATGGCACTTAAAGTGGAATTATGCACAGTTTTTCAAGTACAAATCCAGCTGAAATAGGCGTGTGTACAAAAGGGTAGAGGAAATAAATTATTTCTAAAAATTATTTCTAAAGCACCAACTTCAAATACTAATGCGGCATTATCATTAATTTTACACATTTCAATGCGCAGCAACCAAAACTAGCTTTTATAAAGCTGTCACCAAAAATACGATGCGCATAATGTCACTTTAAGTGAGAAGTTTCTTACTACGCAGTTTAGACATGTAGTTTACCACTTCATCAAGCCGCCGATAAAAACACGTTAAATGACGCGAACGGAACACCGCAGTTGTCGTATGTTGTAATACATACTATAAAATTGGTCTGTATCAAGTTTATGAGGAAGCGTTTACGAACGAACGAACGGACTTGCCTCCGTGTTTAAGTGTATGGATGTACCCGTTCATCAAAAAAGTATGTTCTGATGCGGTTATTTATTTTGATAGTTTAAAGACACAGCTCTTGGTTTCGCTACTTATTTTAGCGATTATCAATAATTTCGTGAAATACATCTAAAAACTCCTATTGTCCATAGTATCATCGTTTTTTAAACATTATTTTTAATTGGGTTGTGAATGACGTCAATGTCTTAAAATTTAAGTAAACTCTATTATTCAATAAAATCATACCGTTTGATTTTATCCTGTTTCCTTTTCTTTGACCTGATGAATGACAGCGCTCCAGCTGTGATCAAAATGGCCACCACTCTGTAAATGGAATCTTGGCACAGTGCCATAGACTTATGCCATTCAACCA
>JAFMSR010000015.1:40430202-40580202 GCA_022818135.1 Saxidomus purpurata
ATGAATAAAAGTAATTGAATGCCGCTCATTATAACTTGATAATGACAAAAGTTGTTTTAAATAAGGCTGTTGGTTGGTCGCTTACTTTAAACAACGCTAACGTTCGTCATTTATCGGGGAAAGTCACGTGAACCTCATTTAAAACGAGACGGACTTATACTACATATTCGCATCCCTTGTCTAAAGTATACTTCTTTCTCATTTAAAACCTTGATTCATTCGTAATAATGTCTACATTGAACAGAAGACGCTGTAACTCCAGTATCTAATAAATTGTGTCAAATTTCAGATAAAGGTCAGCTACAAGAACAAAAAAGATTGAAAGAAGAAAATCAGAAGTTGAAAGGACAGTCAACATGTACAAAGTGTAAGAAAAATGAAGTGTGTATAGTCTTCCTGCCATGTGGACATCTTGTCACGTGTGAAGACTGTGCGCCTACGGTGAGATATTGCACAGAAAACACATGCGGAAAATATATAAAAGGAACCGTGCGCACCTACTTGGCTTGACATGCATAATGAAGAAATATTTTGAGCTTTCTGGTTATAATACATATAGTTGTGTTCGTTGTGTGTCCTTACTGTAATCGTCATTCCATCACACACAACTTCCCGTCTATGAACATGTGCTTTTTTACCATGATATATATCAGAATGAACTCTTAATTTGTAAGCTGTCACTTTTTAACATATACAATGTATCTTTGAAGTATAAACAGGAATTTATAAAGGATCTACTTGACACATACTAACATTATGTGTAATCGTTTGTCTTAGCAGGCGACATGTTGTCTTTTGTAGTATTTTCGTTACATTAACTCTAAATGCATACGAACAATCGTCAAATATGTACATGTTAGAATTGTTTATTCTATAACGTAATCATTTACTTATCTGTCATTTTTGTATATTTTGTATATACTTGAACCTTAGTACAAATAGTTGTGTGCTTAGAGAGTTTATATTGCAATACGTGTATTACATGATGAAGTTTGCTTTATGACTTGTATTAAAAACTATAGATCTACAAACTATGTTTTTGATTTTCATGGCACTTTGTATAGCATGATTTTGAGTGCAAATCTCTTGAACGCCTGGTATATATTTCCTTTCGAGTCAAGAGTAGTCTGATGTTTACATGTGTCATGCTCATGAGAAGAGTATTTTACAAAGAAAAGGTTACAAATTTTGTGATCACATAGAAAGAGATATTTTGAATTATAAATTGGTGGGAAAAATATTAGTCCAAAATGAACCATTTATAGATAATATCGCCGAGTGAAAACAAGAATCAGGTGCTAGATTAGGTGAGTCGGTGTCTATTGAATACATGCCGAATAACAAGCTGTTTAATATACAATGGCGGTTAAACGAGTTTACTTTTTCCTTGGTTAGAGTAACTAGTGTAGTAGACTACTAATTTCTAAAACATTCAGATTTAAGAACTTTACTGAACACGATTTTGATGAATTATTCGACCATGCTTACATCTCCTCTCAATTTTCCAAGTGTGTCAGTAGGATGAAAGTCATTAAAACAGCTGATAGGAATTTTCAATGTGATTGGAGGGTTTCAATTATGACATTTAAACTCACAACATTCACTACCCAGGCAGCGATATCCTACTGGCAAATTTACCTGTCAGTTATAAAGTGTGTTTCTAATCTAACCGTGAAGTGAGTGAGCCGAAAACATACATGCATAGCCGATCTGAGCAGCCGACACAAATAACTCTAGTTTACTCACATTAATCAACTGTATATGTGTTCTAGCCAGTTATTTCAGATATAGTCTTTTAAATTAACTGTTTTTCTTATCCTAACAGACTTTGCTTTGCTAGCCTCTTTTATGACAAACTTCCATGTCTGGATTTTTGTTCTGAATACATTTTCGTTCAGTCCAAAATTGCTTAGTTGATGCGGCGGAAAAATTTGATTTTGATATATTATCAACATTCTGACCTAAATCATTGGGGTAGGTGTATAGTGAGCGCAAACTTGTTTTAAGTGAGAAAAATGAAAGCACACTTTAGAAAATGGTTGTTTTTTCTTGGAGTATACCAAGTGAAGTGCGCGTGAAAAGTTTGTCTTTAAAAAGTATTGAAGTATAAAGTGTGTCGCAAAAATGTGTTTCGACGAAGATATTTGAGTATGAAAACACTCGTGATCGCAGTAAAGTAGTGCATATTTGATATTTTCTATATATTTTCTCGTAAAACAAGCGATCTATGGCCTCAACATTAATCGGTTTGGGTGAAAATATTGAAAAATGCCTGGGCACTTTCGGTTTCTTTTCGTCAAAGCTTCCACCTGACCAGATTCAATTTTCAATAACTTCAAACCTTTGATTCATAGCGGGTGGAAACAAAGAATCGAGTGAAGGTTTAATATAACCCTTGACTAACAGCCTTTTCATATACTTTCATAGCGTAAAGAAAACGACTTTTTCCTGGTATGAATGCGCTTGACCTCGTTAAAGAAATGTCATCCGACATTTTCTAAAATTTGCTTTCATTTTCTCATTTAAACCAAGTTTGCGCGCACTATACCCTCACGTGTTGTACCCCCAGCGAATATGTATGTGCAATAACCTCTAGGATCATGGCATCATTTCACCCATGTTTAAAATGAGGATGCAGAAACATAACAAACTTAGAAAAAAACAGTTTGGCTTTCAAGCAAGAAACACCATTACGAATTGTTTTTATTTTACATGTGTTTATAATACTAAGCGGAAAACAAACTATACTAAGCGAAAAACAAACGCTTTGCTGTTTATATATTGACTACGAGTGTTGCTTTGACTCAATATATAGAAAGTTCTTATGGCACAAATTGTTAAAAAAAGTAATTTAATGCAAAACTTGTTAAAGCACTGCGTGTTAGGTACATTGCAGTCAAAAATGCGTTTAGTATAAAATAATTGTCTCCATTTGTTCAGTTCTGACATTGGTTTGAAACATGTAAACCCGAGTTCCAACTTATTATTAATGTTTTTCGTGAATGATATTGTTCAAAATATAATTTCAGATTTCAAAAATATTGTATCAATTGACGATGTAAACCTTTACTCAATATCAAAAACAGACAACATCTGAATACTTATAGTCCATGCTACGGACATGTATTGTGATACTTAATTTAAACAAAATCATATCGATAGCCTAGTGGTAAAGCATCCGCTTCGAGTGCGGGAGGTCGTGGGTTCGCTCCTCGGTATCGTCATTCCAAAGACTTAAGAAATGGTACCAGTAGCTCCATTGCTTGGTGCTCAGCATTAAAAGGGAAACTGGCTTCTCTTCTCTCATACCCTCACGTCGATGGATACCATCAGGAATGAGGTGCCGAGTGTGATTAATAAAAGTTGAATAACTTGTTATACAATCGACGTAAAATAAATTAGTATGAACTAATCAAAATCAAAGTTATGATTTTTGAAAATGGTCGACCAACATTTGATATGTATATCTTTGGTACAAAACTAGAGAATGTCCTAACGTATTAAACTGTATAAAATGCAAAAGGAACATATAGAACAACACGCACCTTCTTCTCTCCCTAACATGTTCTCTGTATCTCAACCGATTGAATTATCATTATCTAGAAACATTCAACTATTCGATATACTTGTTTGTTCTGTTCTGCAATTTTGCTCTGGCAATTATTGGCTCTCTATTGAAAAAACTTGCAAAGGTTTCGCTGTACATATTTCGAAAAATTATTAACTGGAGTATCGGATAAAACTGATGTCACAGGATGAAATGTTAAGATATACCCCTTAAAAAAGTGTGAGATATTGTTGCCAACTGGCCTAGTCTAAACAAATGAGTGTCGCTGATTAATTCTACTTACAAAGTAGCAATATACAACTTGTCAAAGAACATTTATTTAAGAAACAAAACCTTTGTAAAATATCATCGTAACATGTATTTTTAACCGTTCTTCTGAAATTCGTTATGATCATTCAGAAAATGGTTTCTTCATTGTTTAGATATTTCTATTATTTCTCACAAGTCTTTGTATATTTCTCTAAACACTGTAATAATATTTCATGTAATAAAATGTATATGTATTCATTTGGTATTATTACAATAATGATGTTAACAATAAAGTTTTAAACCATTCTTTTCGTTATAATTTTACGTATGCAAAGACGAAATGAACTGTGAAAAAGTTTATTTCAATACGTTTGCGGGCTTTCTAATTGGAGATCAAAATTTTGGTAAAGTCTGTACAAACAACTACTGTTTTAGCATTCAGTTTGTTCTTTCTGGACGAGACTGAAAGAAATTGAGATCTGTCTCGATGCTGAACGGAGTTTACATTAATTTCAATAATGAAAAATCACTTTTCCATATGTTTTGGTAAATTGTAAGCTATCGACGAAGTGTTTTTTATCAAATATTGTTACATGTACATGGTTGTTTATGTTCATGTTCCATATTGGATGACCTCAAGCTGGGTGACGTCCAACAGACCAGTTAAAACGGATTATAACCTGTTGTAAATATCTCTGGGGGGAAGAACTCGTTTGCCACCGCCTATTGGAAGTCTGCAAATCTTTCTGAAAGTCCCGCGGATAATAACGAAACTCAACTTGTGAACTTGTAAATTACGCCTTAAATATGCATTACTGAATGTAGTTATTAAGTGGTTGAAAAATGGCGTACTGAAACAATACAATAGCTACTGCTTATTATCTCATACGAGATATAGTTATTAGAGTAGTCCTATGCTAAACCGATATTTTGAAACAATAAATAAAGATTGAACAATGGAGTTTATTATCTTCCCAATGTCCCTCCTCAAATTTCAGGGTAGCAATTAAAATAAATTACACATCCTGGTCTAAAAGTGGAAAAATTATAGATATCCTTCATAGGTAAAAGTCGCAATCTCAAACATCAATTCGCTTTCAACCGTTAATCTTTATTGTGAGAAGTTGCTACCCACTACTGTTCCTCCCCGCACCTTCTCAATTACTCTGACGGCTTCCTTAATTCTCCATGCCTCCATTCTCTGTTCCTGAGGCACTCCTCGGTACCATTTGCTCTCTAACTTTGACCCTATATTACATTACAGATGTCCCTTATTCGTAACATATACTCAGTTCCAAAAGAAAGTGTGCACTTAGGTTTTTGTCAATTTTATGTATTATTTTTAACAGAAATATCATGATGTTTGGCATCAAAATTTAGAGCAATTTATGCTCAATTGCCTGTGCATTGACAGCGCATTCAATCGATAGCAAAATTGTGTACATGTATATAGGTAGTGTTCGAAATTCGAGACCGATACGTTTTATCAAAATGGAGAAATAAAAAAGTGCACACTTTCTTTTGGAACTGAGTATAAGTATGTACGCGATTATGCAATTCTATGTCATTTGGATCGGTCTACGACACTTTCAAGGGGACTCGCAGACTTTAAGAAACTGATGTTTATAAAGATGAAGTCCTGTGTAACATTTGTGCTCCATAATACGTCATTTGGACCGGTATGCGGCGCTTTCGAGAAGATTCGCACACTTTCAAGAATCGGTTCGAATGTAGACAGACATTTTGGTTCCAACCTAAGTCTTCCAGACTTTCAGGAACCGGTGCCAATTGAGTTTAAGTCATTTATATCGTCTTGGTTGCAACGTACGTCATTTTGACCGGTCTTCGACCTTTTCGTGAAGACTCACAGACTTTTAGATACGGTGACAAACGAGCTATTCCTCTAATAGACATCACTTACATGTAATTAACCATTTCCATTGGTCTGCAGGACTTTTATGAAGACTCGAAGCTTTACAAAAGGCGGTACACCGCCACAAGAAGGGATAATAGAAAGTCTTCTATACTACTAAATAATGTTGATAGCGTAACATTCATTGTGTTCAGCTGCTCACATGTTTTGAGTAAGAATAATTAACATCTTTGGATCTAATTCGGGATGTCCGCATTTGAGTTTTTCTAGTTCCAGTTTGATATCATTTCTGTTTCTTAGCTTTCGTTCTAGCATATATTTGCTTGAACTTGGAATGATAACCTCTTTTTCCTGATTTGTTACTGAAATATCTGTAATATTTACACCTGTCACACGTTTAATAACATATAACGAACAATTTTGTCCCCCAAAATATTGAGTAACGACAGGATCTAATGTAGTGCTCCAAAACTGATGTACTTGGTAAATGTGCCCTTCCTCGGGAAATGAGTCTGCCAGACAGCTTTCCCTTTCTCCTCTGTACACATATTCAAAACATTTGAATCCAACAATATCTAGGGCTGTGTTTAGCAAGTCTTCGCATATTTTCCAAAACTCACCAGGACTACCTTCCCGTAGCTCTTTGTTTAAACTTCTGTAAAATGTTTTATCAGGCGCGTCATAAATTTCTTCGGAAGTTGTGTAAATATTTATTAGTATTCCAGCACTTTTCATTTCACGGTTCCACTTTTCAAACATTGTCTCATTTATTTTAGCTCTCGCAGTCTGTATAATAGTTGCCATACGGAAATCATATTTTAGATGCTCCAATACTGATTCAACTTTGTAAGTGAACCCATCGGCTATGTCACACATTGGCCAGTCTGTAATAATTCAAGAAGTAAAATATATTTATGTTGATGTTTTAATTATATTTTTGGAAGATAAACCTTACACCACTAAATTATTAAAACAATTGAATTATATAGAAACACTAAGCTTATATCTTAATTGCCAAAACTGTTAAAGGTTATTATACCCTGTTACTTGTTTGACCCACCTAAGGATTTAAGACTCAGCATGCTCTATTGCAGTTGTTTTTCTGGGAATATGTAACGTTTCAATTTATTCTGACCAAAATGTTATCCGAACACAACATGATAACAATATGCACAATTAACATGATTCTTATCACAAGTTTAATTGTTTTTCAATTAATGAATGCTGAGGAGTAGCGTTCCCAAACAAACACATCATGACATACTAAATATATGAAAAAATTTAATTGCAATAATTAAATAGATGATTTTTCGAGTGCAACATGCCGACAATGCGCATATGCAAGCGTACAATGTAGTAATAATTGCTACTGTGATGTAAAATTGAACTTCAGCCAGTGTTTTCCAAGATATAGCTCTATGTACTGTATTTTTTAAACAATAAAACGACAATAAATCCTTGGAAAATGATCAAAGAGTAACATGCCCACGATAAGCACAACAAGGCTTGGTTGCCAATACATAGTCCGGATAAACTTTGTCTACAGACGGACGGACATACTAGCGTGATTCCAATACAGCTCCAACACTGTCGTTTCTCGGATATAATAAAATAATACAATACTGTTGTCCGTAATTTGATACAAGAAAATATATGTCACTCATTATATGTAAAATTCTCCGTACATAAATCGCTAGTTTATTAACAAGACTTACAATATGGTACTGTTAAGTTTAACCATTTCTGTCTGTTATTTTAGTTATATTCCCAGCATAATTTGTTCAGACAAATTCAATTTCGGTATTACCGTCCGATGATAACGATAGCTTTCTACGGTTAATTCATTAGATAAGGTATTGTTGTATGTTTGAAAGCAGGTATATTAGAATGTATATCATATTATCTTAGAACTTATTAAGGTAGTTTTTAACTGTGGTGCACTGGTGTAATTTTCGTTACCGGAGCACGGGTCATATCTTTTTGTTCAGTTAAGTTCATTTTATATCATCTTAATGGTGCTGTTTTGTCCGCATTTTTGTTTTGTGATGCTTGTGTACTTGTAATTTTATATTTAAATTTTCTAAACATTTTGTTATCAGTTTTTATAAATGGTGTTCACCAGTTACCAAAACAAACATACTGTTCTGTTAATTGTCAAAATCTTAGTAATTCTTTTGAAAAGAGTATAACATAACAACAACTTTCACGTATAACCTAGTTTGGATAATGTGACAGTGACGTAACAGATATATGTGTACACAAAAGTTTACAAGCATTGTGTAAATAGGTAGAGCATGTATATACGAAAGGGTTATAGGCTTTAAAATACATGAACATATAATAGAACGGTGCGTTGGCGCAGTGGGTAAGGCACTGGATGTCAACAGATAAAGATTTTGAGGACTGGTTCGATCCTCCTCGAAGCTTTATATTTTTTTCCATTGAATTATTTCAGTATTACTTCAGATAAACTTTTAATTATTGTACATACATGTTTTACAATCTTTTTAAACAAACAATAAACTTTGAAATATTCTATAACCATTTCAAGCACGAGCATTTCGTGCTTACTGTCATCTCGTGTTATGGAATTATGAATATGTACATTGAACTAGTACAATGTACTACCAACATTACGATGATTTGGACAAGACAACTCTTCAGCAAGTAATAAAGGTACCTTGTGCCTTTTAACTGTTGCTGTTTGGTGAATTGTCAGGTAAAGGCAAAAATTATCTTCATTTGATTGTTTAATTTGTTCTAAGTACAATCAGAAAAAAATGAATTAAAATGATTATAGAAGTAACATATCAATGAAACAAAAAAGTAGAAATAAATTAAAACGATCTTACTAATAAAAAGAGAGTAACATTTTTATTGTTGCCTGTTCGACAAAACCAAAATAATCAGAAACCGGAGTCGTTACCTACTGCACTATAGTGACATCGACTGTATGTAATGTACAATACAAGACGAATTTTGATGCAAAGCATCAAAGACGCCGCGCATGTTTTAGAAGCATGACTTGGACAGGTTTCTCTATAAAATCAGCGAACCCTTTTTACTACATAAAATGATCATTACCTCTGTGTACTTTTTGTTTATGAAACTGATTCATAAAAATAAACTTTTTATTAGTAACTAGCATAATGCTAAATCCTTGTGTAACTTCCATATTGTTAAATACCTCTTTTTTCACAACATTAATTATTTTCGGATGCTAATTTTACACTGGCTATTTTTAGATAGACAAAACTATTTATAACCATGGCTCCTCCCACAATTTCACTGACTACAGGTCGGTTTATAGGAAGCAGAGGCAAAAAAACCTGTGCAAGTATAATTTACACCGGGTCCAAATATTGTGAAAAATAACTATTTGTAAAACAGATATACCAGCCCCTCCCTCCCTGTAGCTGGTAATGTGGATTATTCTTTCTTTCTATTCCCGAAGTGTATACACTCTAGCAATATGGCGGAAAGAGACGAAATCCACATGATTAATTATGCTGTGACGTATACATTTTACAGAACTTCCATTGGCTGAGTATTGTTTTTATTTACAAATGATGGAATGGAATTCCGTTAGGGCCCTACGTATTGCATAGTTTGGTGAACGGGTTTTCTTTACAGTTTCAATATTATAGTCTAATATGTAGTAATTAAAATGGGTTTTCATTGATTTTTCGCGTTGGCGCCATGTATTCTATTATTTGAGTGGTTTAAGATAGCAAAACATCTTCCGAATCTGTTTTTTCTGAGCTTTGATGAATCGGGTCGTAAGGTCCGTAAACAAAGCTATAAAAAACCCGTAGTCTGCGAGTTTGTGGAAAAGTTATTAAATACTCATTAAATGTGTCCAAAGTTTTGTAATAAGGGAAGAAGACGTAAATGTTTTGTACTTTATTATTTTTTTAATGACTTAATACAATTTAATGATTCATAAAAGTCATTTTTCATACATATAGAACATAGTTTAGATTTACAATAATAATGTTGGCTGCTCCCTATTTGATTATGCAACCCCATGGTCCAAAATTGAAACCTATTCAATACTGACGCCGCGATCCCTCGCGGCGTCAATAATATATATTGACATTAATTACACCTAGTGCTCTCCCTTGTGATAAGATAACATTTTACCCGATAAAAGTAGACTTTTCTGTTGCGTCATTGTAAAATTATCCTAACCGGACAGTAGGTAAAATTCGCTATTTGCGTGCATTTCATGTTTATATTATGGTTGATTTTTGTTGATTTCACGCATGAATGAATTCGTAACGGGTACCAATATGACAGGTTAAATATATGCTACTATACTCTAGTAATAGTTTTCTGCTTTGAAATGTTACAAAGAAGAAAATTAATGACGATCTCATTTGAAACAGTTACGAATATCGAATTGGATCTATAATACAGCGGATAATATGGTTTAATCGTTACATGATACTCTATTTATAACGTTTGCAATGGATAACAGTGTAAAGTTTGGTCTTTCTCCCTGTTTACAACCGTTATCGTTCTAAGCACTGTAGTATAGAAAATTGCATACAGTAAATCTTGATTTATCAGTATACAAAATGTATTGTATTTGTTTTAATAAGATTTATTCTAATGTACTCTATCTAAAATGTATTTCAAGGCAGACCTAATGAAACCACTTTCATCAGATAGTTTTGGGCTTTTAATACAAAAAGATAATTGATTGTTTTACTTCTAGATCTCAAGTTTTATGTTTATATTTCGAATATTTTAAGCAGGTTTTCTGGGAAAAAAACACCTGCTTATAAGAATGCCGGTGTCGTATGTCGGGCGGGCGGGCGTCAAACATTGGTTTCCGTTCAATATCTTTAGTTAGGAGTAACCAATTGTAATGAAACGTTGTTTGTAGGTAGCTTGCATTAAAAGAAAGCTTATGAATGCATTTGTGGTCACTAGGATTAAGGTCAAGGTCACTGTTACTAAAAATAGAAAAACGGTTTTCGCTCAATAACTCAAGTTAAGAGTAACCAATTGCAATGAAACTTAGTGTGTAGGTAGCTTGAATAGAGACATAGCTTGGAATTGCATTTTGGGTCACTAGGGTCGATGTCAAGATGACTGTTACTAAAAAAGAAACATCGCGTAAAATACCTCAAGTTAATAGTGACCAATTGCAATGAAACTTGGTATGTAGGTCGCTTGTGTGAAGAGGACGCTTGGGACTGCATTTGGGGTCACTAGGGTCATGGTCAATGGCACTGTTCCTACAAATAGAGAAATGGTTTCCGCTCAATAACTTGAGTTAGGAGTGACCAATTGTAATGAAAGTTAGTGTGAAGGTAGCTTGCGTGGAGAGGAAGCTTAAAATTGCATTCGGGGACGCTAGGGTCAAGGCCTAGGTTACTGTTACATAAAATATATCTTTTTTTGTTTTTTAATTGTTTCAAAGGTGGATAATCCGATTTTGACTATATAACAGATTTGTTTGAAACCTTAACATCTGAACATTTACACTCATTTATGTTCTCTTAGCGCTTAATTCAAGTATGATTTTCACTGGAGGTATTTTTAAAATTTGATTTTCCTATCCTTGTTGCCCAACCAAGATAGAGTTATTGTATCAGAAGTACACATTTGATACACATACTTTGCCTAAGGAAATATATAAATATAAGACCAATTGTATTATATTTGTAAAATATTTGCATGACCAATTATATATTTAGATGGAATTCGTTAGAAATGCAAGTTTGAAAAATTATTATTACCTCCCTTTACCTATCTTGTTTGCGCAACCAAGATAAATTGGAAATAAATGAATTCAGAAGCTACACGTAGCTACAAGTAGTTTAAAAACTTGGTTCAGAATTAAAATATTTGTATAGCTTTTCAATGCAAATGTAAAAAAGAAATTATATTGAAATAAAAAAGAAATACTAAATTTTTTAAATACTTTCATATTAAAGGGGAGTAATAACAAAATTTTATAAAAGTTAATAAAATGTAAATTTCTAATAGGGATCTAACTCTATGTAACGAGTCTTTTCGTTCCTTAAATAAATCTCTAACATAATATAAAAAAAGTAAAAATTGTCATCAAATGTTGCTTAAATGTGATTGACTACCTTAAATTGTTTCAAGGAAAAAATATTTTTTTTGCAGGGGGGGACAAGGTGACTGTTTTTTTTTAATTCTACAATTTCTACAGACGCCGTTTAATCCTGCTGTGGTGGCATTATCGCATCTTCTTGTCTTGCTTTAGTTTCAGGTATATTTTCATCCTTCAGGGATTGTTATTCGTTCTAAACCCTCGGCCTCCACTGTGTTCCTTTAATTGTTCGTTTTGTCCTCGTGTGTTTGCTTTGTATGCTAGTGTGTGTTGGTAGTGTATATGTGTGTGTGTACATGATTGTGTGTGCGTGTGTGGGTGTGTGTGTGTGTGTTGGTGGTGTGCACTTCTGGGTGCTGTGGGGTTCGTTTTGGGGAGGCTGCGTTTTTGGTACGTGGCATTCCCTGTTTGATATTATTTTTGTTTTGAAGTAGTATTGTATGTATCATAGTTCTGTATTAGAATGAGTGTTTTAAAATGCTTTTTTGCTTCAATTCACCTTTTTGTTCTGCTCATATGAGTATGCTGCCTTATTCACCTTTTTAAAATAGCATTCGCAACATCGCGTTCATCATCAATGACATCGCGTTCAATGTCTGCAATGTCGCATTCAACGTATGTGTCATCGCATTCAACATCCATGCCATCGCCTTCAATGTCTGCAACGTCACGTTCGACGTCTGTGACATCGCATTCAACATCAACGACATCGCGTTCAATGTCTATAACATCGCGTTCAATGTCTTTGACATCGCATTCAGCATCCAGGACATCGCGTTTAATGTCTGTGACAACGCATTTAGCATCCACAACATCGTGTTCAATATCTGCAACGAGGCCTTCAACGTCTGTGACGTCGCATTCAGCATCCATGACATTGCGTTCAATGTCTGCAACATAGAGTTCAACGTTTGTGGCTTCGCATTTAACATCCACGATATCGCGTTCAATGTCTTCAACGTTGCGTTCAACGTCTATGACATCGCATTCAACATCCATGACATCGCGTAAAAAGTCTGCAACGTCTCTTTCAATAGCTGTGACATCGCATTCAACATCCACGACATCGTGTTTTACGTCTGCGGCATCGCGTTCAACATCTTCGACAATGCTGTCAACATCTGCGGCATCGCGACCAACATCAACGACTGGCAATTTTGATTTAAACACGAAGAATTTGAAAATACTTTTGCTGAATTGTGCAAATTGAGGTAAAAGTTACATTGCCTTTGGGGAAAAAACGAAGTTTGACATAAATTTAATTATTTTGAATGTTTACTCTTTGCGTAATGTAATAGCGTAATGTAAATTAACTGAAGTTGCTTATTATTTTATTCCCAGATAACTTACCAATATTGAAAATGTTATTACTGACTGTGTTAAGCTTACAGATTTTATTGGCAAGTTACATTGTATTTATTTCAGGCAAACTCTCTTAAGATTTGTGTATAAATTGCGAGATGAGCACAGCGCATTCGAATACGTTACAAACAATTTTCTTCCTTATAGTTCCTACTTTACGATAGAGTATGATAGTTTTGATGTTTATTTTCTTTCAATTTGTTTCAAGTAGCAATTATTTGTATCAGGAACATAGAATCATTACTAATTTAACATTTACATTTTTGATAATTTATAGTGATTCAGTATACTGTTTAATAAATGATTTTGAAAAATTGTGAATCATTTTTGTGTGCATACTATACCAGTTTATGCAAAGGTAAACGTCACTGTCACATGATGATAAAGTATAGTTATAAAACGTACATTCTTATCTATGTCGACGTATCCAAATCAGAAAAAAATATCAGATAATATTGAAAATATTGATTAAGACGTAGTCCCAATGACAAAGCAAATAGTTCTTTTAAAAGGTATATCATATATTTTAAGAAGTAGATGTCAACTTTCAAGCAGTTGCAAGTTCAAACATCAATTACTTTTATTACTGTGCCTTATCCCTTGAACATGTGGTACAGCAAACGTTATGTATTCAAATTTTATTATTTTTATGGTATTGATACCCTAATTTCCGGACAATAGGCCGATTCTGTGTATAGGCCGAACCCCCATATTTTTACGATTTTAGAAACAAAAATGAACATATGGACCGCTCCGGCATATTTGCCGTGGCCAATACGCCGAATACGCTGAAATGCGGTTGTATACGGTAGTTAATTGACCCATAAAGGCTAAAACGTTTGGGAAGTATTGGTGAACTGTTTTCAAACAGCGTATAAAGTACCTAAACTGACAACTCCGTTATCTTGATTAGATATGATCGTATAAGCAAGCATGACTACGTCGACTCGAAAACGAAATAGATCAGAAATGGATACTTGAACTACCCCGATTAGAAAACGAAATATGTCAGAAATTGAACAACTAACGATTCTACATCCAAACGAAAAAATTACACTTCTGAGTTAGTGTAAGCATATTTTATTCCTAAATATATACAAGAATACCATTGATGCAAAGCATCAAAGGGCGCCGAAAATAGTTTTGTACATGTGTGGCGTTATATAGTTAAAATTAGCTTTTTGATAAGCAATCATTATTAGTTTGATTTGAATGAAAATTTTTATGAATATTTGCAGAAAACATTTAAAATCATGGTGGTTTTAAAGCAGAAAAAATATTTTAAAAAATTAGGATTGACCGGGATTCGAACTCCACTCGTAAAATTAGACGGTCATTAGCTTATCCACTACACCACGGAGACTGACTTTAAAGCACGTGGTAAAAAATAAGCTCATATTAAAATTATGCAAAGGCAGTGTCTAGAGAACCGGAACCGGTTCCCTAGACAGCGACCTTAGCGAACCGGAATCGGTTCTCTAGCCTATATCCGTCTATACACTAGCGAACCGGAATTGTTTTCCTGCATATATTACAGGTAATTGTGATAAAAAAATAGATTATTTAATAATTATAAAGTGAAAACTTCCATTTAAACAAGAAAAATGTGGGATTATCAGTTTATTTGCATTAGTTTTCAATGTGTCGATTGTCGAATTGATCTCCTTCGCCTTCCGCACTTCCGGTTTTAATATGATGTCTATGTGTACGCTGGCGAAATGGTAGTCTACACAATGATCTACCATTTCGCGGTGAAGCACATGGGACAGGAGGATTAAAAGTCGTCGGGTTGTTGCAGAAGTTACGCAGGTGGAAGCTGGCGAAGTTTGACATAGTCTTCATACAGTCTTCATAAAGATAGGTAAACATGATATAGAAAAATTTAACAATCATCAGTTACTCCATGCCCTACTTGATATAAGAAATGAATTCCGCAGCTGTGGTGTTCAGCACGTCGTATTTGAGAGCCTCTTCCATTGTCATCAACGTCGATACAAGTTATGCAGACGTCTTAACAAGACCTTGTAGAAACTCACACTTGACAAAATATGGTCACATGGTCCAGAGTTAATGAACAATGACGTTATAGACAGACGTGATGGTGTGTTTAGAAGAGATGTTGACTTTAAGTTCACCGACAGCATCAGTCATGCCTTCCTGAACCAGAGGCTCTGAAAACAGTCCTTTTCAGGGCTAAACTGACTCTTAATAGGGTCGACGGGCCATGATCAGAGCTCCTCGTGGTGTAGCCTGGATGTGACATAATGAAAACGAAAGCAAATGCTTATGTATATTTAGGTTTAATTATTTCTCTCTAGCATATTATATTACATAAAATCAAAAACATTTACAGAAAAATTGTGCTTTCTGTTTCAATGCTATTCATTATGTTATAACTAAACGCTCTCCTTCGTCATTCTGTTATCTCTAATACTAATACTGCGTTAAGTCTTTCATGTCATAATTTTAGGAAGGATCTCTAAATATTCCTCTTCCGAATTACATATTTAATGATAACAATAATAATCAACATATGCATTGTTTATATAGCTGTATCAATAAACGTGCCGATAACAACACGCCAAATAATTCGTCCGAATATTAATTCCGGTTCGCTAAGGTCGCTGTCTAGGGAACCGGTTCCGGTTCTCTAGACACTTCCTTTTGCAAAACCGATAAGGGAGAAGTTGTTTTACGTTTTCGTATTTTTTCTAAAAGATATGAAAAGGAACATTACAATTAAACAATTACGTTTTAATGAAGGAAATGTGTATAATCAATATTTTAATGTCTATTGCGTATTATTTTGGCATACAGTTAAAACCATTTTTCTTCGCATTCTAATAACCGCTCCTAGCATGTACTTCCGGAAAAAGTATTCCATAATAGGCCACCGCCGTCATCGGCGGCGCCAATAATTGTACAGTACATACAGATTAACAGATACATAATTGTTCAAAGAGGAAAGGCATGAGAATGAAAGACAATACTGTTTTATTGGACTATTCTCCTTAACAAGACTTCTTAGTAAATTAACGCTCAATAAAACGTGTTTTTTTGCAAAGTTTGGAAATAAGTGTTAAATTTATATAGAAATAATAAGACTGAAATATACAGTATCGAAGGACATAATATATCTTTGTCACCATACTATGATGAAATTCAACATTCGCTAAAGAATTAAGAAGAAGAGAGAGAAAAGAGAGAAGAAGAAAGAAACGTCCCAAGTATGAAATCACTTGCTATTACGTATATAACATTGAATCTTGGTTGAAAATGATGGTATTTCTAGGTCCGAGAGGGTTGATCCACCAAAAAGGAGTTAAGTTAACTTCGAAGTTATGAAGGTGGTCAATGAGTATAATATGGATATTTTGAAAAAGATGATACTCGAAGAAGAAATGATAATTTGACTCTATTTGACGAAAATGTCCACATTTATAGAGAGCTGTCGGAGAGATATTACAAAGATACAGGTGGTAACTAAGTGAACTACATTTAGTACGTAACCGATGATATAGCACTTGGAGTTTTCTCGTGCCTGAGAAATAATATTTAGGTAATCGATACATGTTTCGATTTAAGTGATTCTTATTGTGCGTTTCTAGTTTCTAGAAGAAGGGCATTCTACTCATGGATAGAAGTTTGAAGAAAAGAGTTAAGATAAAACGATGTTCTACAATTGATTCGGGACATTCTGCTAATTTCTTAGATAATACCGGGTATTACGTTGCCGCGGAACATGAACACGGTAATGATACATTTTGTGTGTCCTAAAAGTGTGTCATCCTGTGTTTATATCTTCTATGAGAGAGGGATTCCCAGTTACTTTCATTTTGAGACGCTCCAGGGAGACAAGTCGTGTAGCTCCTACTACTATTCGGGCACAGTTTTAGTGATATTGCTCGAGAGAACATTAGCGTATTCAAGACACAGACGAATAAATGATATATAGATGACTTCCAAGGACTTACGATCTAACAAAAATTTCAATTTACTCATAATGTTTACTTTTTTACAGGCTTCTTCAGCTATAGAGTCAATATGTATGTGCCAGCTGGCATCTTTAGAAATGTTGAACTAATGATTCAGAGTAAGCTGGGGTAAAAGTTACAAGCCACTTCTGGACCAAGGAAGATATTTTATAGATGTCAAATTGAAGCTGTCAGAAATTGGTAATAGAACAACCAACGATTCTCCATCCAAACGAAAAAGTTACACTTCTGAGTTCAATTAAAGTTGTGGAATATGCTGAAACTAATGTAAAACGGGCTGCTGGTCGTTACTTCGAGGTTAGCAAAATAAAGGCAAACTTGAGCTTCTTCCTAAACGTCAGAGGGCTGAGCGTGGTGGAAACCCAAAATTCCCGCAGTTAGAGGAAGAGTTGAAATTGTGGCTTGATAAAGAACGGGAAAAGGGCCGCGCTATTTCAACTGCATTGATTCTACTTAGGGCACAGGCCATGGCTAAAGATAAGGGTTTGGAATACTTTGTCGGTTGCCGAGATTGAACTTTATTAGTATACACTTACAGAAAGTAAAAGTAAGTATAAGTTCATGTAATACAGTACCGGTAAATAAAATACTTTTAGTTCATAAGCCTATGGTATTTATTATTTGTAATAGATACTTATGTCACCTACTTCTCTTCGGGAACAATAACCACTTCTAATGAGCGAAGGGCAAACGCTTTCTGTTAACTTTTAGTCAACGTTTAAAGACCTTTCTCCCATTCTCATTTTAGGGCTTTATACCATATACATTAATCTCCAATACTGTGGTAATACATTTTCAGAGACACAATATACATTTTTCGGTGCCGCCGTATATGCTCGCTTTTGTTCCGGAAGCGAGGTTTCACTCTGCGCAAATGACAAAGCAAGTTGAATTTGAAGCCTCGTTTTCAGACCAAAACCTTGAGTTGAAACAAAGGCTCCCATCGGAAGTATAATGTTGATAAAAACGGAAAGAATATATGCCGAGACTAAAGGCTTGTATACACAGTAAACCTTGATATATAAACCTCAGGTTTAAAGTTTTTAAGGTGTAAATCATGACTCTGTACACAGTAATTCATATTTGATGCAACATATTGACTTATTTCCAAAAAGAAAACAAAATCTTTCGCACAGTGGAAACTTTAAGATCTTCATAATATGTGTATGTTTTGTAAAAAAATAATGTTGCTATCATGTACTATTTTTTATTTACGAATTAATGAAAATATTTAACTAAGTTCATATCCCCTAATTAAACTATGTTTTTTTCCCTGCATTGTTTCATTCAATTTCAAGCTATTTGGAATATATTTTCACCATAGTTATGAACTCTCTCTCAAGCCTACAATCTGTATAAATGAATAAATTATAAAATTAATTTAAAATTTATATTTATACATTTAAACTATTCATAGACCTCAAGAGTGCGGGTTTTAAAATGGTAAATATAATAATAGATCTACCTTGATATCCAGAACATTTACATACCACGAGCAATACAAACAGAAAGTATTTAATCATTAAAATCATTTCAACAATTTAAAAGAAGTGTACCAACTATCTCACACTTTTCTTTACAATGACAACAATCCTAACATTATCGAACCAAATCAATCTATAAGAGAGATAACGCAACAAGAGGGCTAATATATATCGAGCTAAGAATTTTTTTTTCAATGCCTAGATAAACACAACGACAGGTAATAAGATTGTATAAGTAACAAAAAAAGGGTAAGAGCGGAACTTTGATCTAAATATTCCCATGATAATCATACAATAGTACGGTGTCCGTGAAGTGATATGTGATACATCTTTTCTATTTCGTAATTACTAAATACATTTCGTATAAACGAAATAGCATTTCGTAAAAACGAAATGACATTTTGTAAATACGAAACATCATTTCGTAAAATCGAAACAACATTTCGTAAAAACGAAATAAGATTACGTTATCATTTTCGAAATAATATTTCGTTAAATCGAAATGAATACATTTCGTAAAAACGAAATATTATTTCGTGATTGCAGTATATTATTGCGTTTTTACGAAATGTTATTTAGTTTTTTCTCAATCTAAATTCGGTTTTAACGATTTCTTATTTCGTTTTTACGAAATGTATTTCGTAATAATGAAATGAAAAAATGTATCTCATGTCACTTCACGGGCACCGTACAATTGTGCAGCGCACAACACTTAAATATACCAATAAATAAATAAATAAATCAAGTTTATTTGCAACCAGCAATACATTTGCCTTAAAAAGTTTGGTTTTTTACAAACGTCAGAAAAAAATCTTATCGCAAAGATAACATATTATACATGAAAGTGAACATACCAACTGAACATATCAGTACATTTATGTGCGATCAGAAGAAAATGAAAGTTCCAAGAATATTTTTGTGTATTTGTAAAGCTTCCTTCCTAAATGTTGCAAGATTAAACATACCTTTTCTGCTTTTTAGATGGCATGAATGGGGAAAATTTCGCAGACTAGGCTATGAACAATGACCTAGGTATTACGAATTTATAATCCTGTATACCGAGCAACATAATATAAAATGATATTAAGATTTTACCACCCTTTTAAGAATATCAAAAGAAAAAACAACCAAATACAAAACGTGCTTGTAAAACCATTTTTCCTAGACGCGGGAAGCTTTCGTTTGCCATATTATCAGCAACTTATATCTTTTGGTATAGCGTAGCCGCGAATCGACCCAAGTCTGACAACACAAAAAGTGGACGTAATACTACTAGGATATCGTGGTGGTCAAGACTTAGACGAACCGTGCGAAACTGTACGTAAAAGACTTATTGCCATTCAAATATTAGCAGAAGTATAACAGATGTGATTTTAACTATTTATATCACAGAGCCTATTAAGACACTCGCGGTTATAAGTGATCACTGTCCCTTTGAATGACATGATTACAATTTCTTTCTCCCATACTGTCTCTTGCTACTACGTAACAGTGGAATCATCTGAAATAAAGGCCACATTTTAGAAATGTACCATTCACGTTATTTGTTATCCTGCTATTTACTTAAAACATATTCAAGGAATTATTTATAATCCTTTGAGATAACGTGATCATTACACAGGTACTCAATTTTTCAAATACCTACATCGATCCATAAAAGTTTTATCATTTATTAAGAACGGATATCTGGTTGGTTGGTTGGTTGGTGACAGAGACATGTGTTGTTAACAAATACCTTTTTAGTGTTATGGTTTCTAATCTAGTCCAAAAGAAATACTTTAAAAATTTATATCAGGCATACTTTTCAACTTTTGACGTCTAAAATAAATTTGATTTTAAAGTAATGCTCTAAGACACAGCTTCTTGTCTTACATGTATTTTGTATTTATTAGTAGTCGTATTAGGTCGTTACATGTAAATAAATATGCTTGTGTTTTAATGTTTAGTCTCTTATTATTTGGCGGCCTATTATGGAATAGTATAATAGGTAATATTTCCGGAAGTACATGGTAGGAGCGGTTATTAGAATGCGAAGAAAAATGGTTTTAACTGTATGCTAAAATAATACGAAATAGACATTAAAATTTTAAATGTTTTCTGAAAATATTCATAAAATTTTTCATTCAAATCAAACTAATAATGATTGCTTATCAAAAAGCTAATTTTAGCTATTTAACGCCACACATGTACATTACGTGAGAACGTATAAAAATTGAGAAGCATTAATTTTGATTAATTTTACAGATTAAACATGAGAATAAAAGTAATGCTACCTTCACACACACGGATTTGTCTAACGAATCCTTACGTATGGCACAAATTCGTTAAAGTACACGGATGATTACGATTTTGTCACTTTTATGAGTTATTACGATGTATTTACGGCAAAAATCTACGATTGTACGTTTTTGTCAGGCTACATTGCGATATGCAAAAACCGTATAACTAATAAATGTTGAAATAGAAACTATTTTCGGCGCCCTTTGATGCTTTGCATCAATGGTATTCTTATTCATTATTGAATTGCAATTTATATTATTGTATGGTTAATCTGTTTGTAAATTTGTCGTGTGATTATACATTGATGACACTCCAATAAGGATGTTTATGTATGGTATAATTTCTGTAAGGCCACTCTGTTTATTATGTAAATACGTTGCCTATCAACTTGTTTTATAAGGTATAAAGATACAAGTCACTACAATAATAATACTTGTAAATTTTCCCTGGAACATTGGTAACATTAACAAAAATAAATGGCAGTGAAAACGGCTCAATCGGATAATATACGGTTTCTACGTAGGAAGTTTGAAATATAGATTTTTGTTTAAAATATATTTCAAGCAATAAAAGGTAACAAATACATATAATACAGGGAAATAACACGATTGTTCTAAACATTTTCTTCATGAAGTCTGTAGTCATGCTTTACATTCATAGTTTAATTTGAATCCTAGAAGGAAACATTTTCTGAAATGAATGAATCAGTAGGGAAAGGTTATTTTCAGTCTCTGAATTATGTTGAACGCAAAGGATTAATATACAGCTTGAAACTGGCTTCTAAACCTTTACAATAGCCATGGAATATTTCCCTGTTTGAAATACTGCTGCAGAAAAACGAGTGAATGTTTGTGTATTTCCTTAGATTGACCTGGGTGGTCTTTCTGTGCCACTTGCGCTTCATAGAACGTTGCAAACAGTCAGCACATCATTGGAAAGTCTATAGTCTTGCTTATTTATGCACAACCTATTTACAGTCTCTCTCTCTGTGATTTCAGGAAAATTACAAGGATATTTGGAAACGGGAAAACCTTCTTTCGTTTTTGAAAAGGCAAAACATAATTTATTTATTATTTTGTTAAACTCAAATAATCAACACAATATGGTCACATTCAATGCAGTATGTTATATTTTTCTTTCTGAGAATACGCCCGTTACGATTCCAGATTTGTATAAAAGGCCACATAATTCCTATATGTATAAAAGGCCACATAATTTCTATATGTATAAAAGGCCACATAATTCCTATATGTATAAAGGGCCACATAATTTCTATATGTATAAAGGGCCACATAATTCCTATATGTATAAAGGGCCACATAATTCCTATATGTATAAAAGGCCACATAATTCCTATATGTATAAAGGGCCACATAATTTCTATATGTATAAAGGGCCACAGAATTCCTATATGTATAAAGGGCCACATAATTTCTATATGTATAAAGGGCCACATAATTCCTATATGTATAAAGGGCCACATAATTCCTATATGTATAAAAGGCCACATAATTCCTATATGTATAAAGGGCCACATAATTCCTATATGTATAAAGGGCCACATAATTCCTATATGTATAAAGGGCCACATAATTCCTATATGTATAAAAGGCCACATAATTCCTATATGTATAAAGGGCCACATAATTCCTATATGTATAAAAGGCCACATAATTCCAATATGTATAAAACGCCACATAATTTCTATATGTATAAAGGGCCACATAATTCCTATATGTATAAAGGGCCACATAATTCCTATATGTATAAAAGGCCACATAATTCCTATATGTATAAAGGGCCACATAATTCCTATATGTATAAAGGGCCACATAATTCCAATATGCATAAAGGGCCACATAATTCCTATATGCATAAAGGGCCACATAACTCCTATATGTATAAAAGGCCACATAATTCCTATATGCATAAAGGGCCACATAATTTCTATATGTATAAAGGGCCACATAATTCCAATATGTATAAAGGGCCACATAATTCCTATATGCATAAAGGGCCACATAATTCCTATATGTATAAAAGGCCACATAATTCCTATATGTATAAAGGGCCACATAATTCCTATATGTATAAAGGGCCACATAATTTCTATATGTATAAAGGGCCACATAATTCCTATATGTATAAAGGGCCACATAATTACTATATGTATAAAGGGCCACATAATTCCTATATGTATAAAGGGCCACATAATTCCTATATGTATAAAGGGCCACAGTTTTGCTATATGTATAAAGGGCCACATAATTCCTATATGTATAAAGGGCCACATAATTTCTATATGTATAAAGGGCCACATAATTCCTATATGTATAAAGGGCCACATAATTCCTATATGTATAAAGGGCCACATAATTCCTATATGTATAAAGGGCCACATAATTCCTATATGTATAAAGGGCCACATAATTCCTATATGTATAAAGGGCCACATAATTCCTATATGTATAAAGGGCCACAGTTTTGCTATATGTATAAAGGGCCACATAATTCCTATATGTATAAAGGGCCACATAATTTCTATATGTATAAAGGGCCACATAATTCCTATATGTATAAAGGGCCACATAATTCCTATATGTATAAAGGGCCACATAATTCCTATATGTATAAAGGGCCACATAATTCCTATATGTATAAAGGGCCACAGTTTTGCTATATGTATAAAGGGCCACATAATTCCTATATGCATAAAAGGCCACATAATTCCTATATGTATAAAGGGCCACATAATTTCTATATGTATAAAGGGCCACATAATTCCTATATGTATAAAGGGCCACATAATTCCTATATGTATAAAGGGCCACATAATTCCTATATGTATAAAGGGCCACATAATTCCTATATGTATAAAGGGCCACAGTTTTGCTATATGTATAAAGGGCCACATAATTCCTATATGTATAAAAAGCCACATAATTCCTATATGTATAAAGGGCCACATAATTCCTATATGTATAAAGGGCCACATAATTCCTATATGTATAAAGGGCCACATAATTCCTATATGTATAAAGGGCCACAGTTTTGCTATATGTATAAAGGGCCACATAATTCCTATATGTATAAAAGGCCACATAATTCCTATATGTATAAAGGGCCACATAATTTCTATATGTATAAAGGGCCACATAATTTCTATATGTATAAAGGGCCACAGTTTTGCTATATGTATAAAGGGCCACATAATTCCTATATGTATAAAGGGCCACATAATTCCTATATGTATAAAGGGCCACATAATTCCTATATGTATAAAGGGCCACATAATTCCTATATGTATAAAAGGCCACATAATTCCTATATGTATAAAGGGCCACATAATTCCTATATGTATAAAGGGCCACATAATTCCTATATGTATAAAGGGCCACATAATTCCTATATGTATAAAGGGCCACATAATTCCTATATGTATAAAGGGCCACACAATTCCTATATGTATAAAAGGCCACATAATTTCTATATGTATAAAGGGCCACAGAATTCCTATATGTATAAAGGGCCACAGAATTCCTATATGTATAAAAGGCCACATAAATCCTATATGTATAAAGGGCCACAGTTTTGCTATATGTATTAAGGGCCACATAATTTCTATATGTATAAAAGGCCACATAATTCCTATATGTATAAAGGGCCACATAATTCCTATATGTATAAAGGGCCACATAATTCCTATATGTATAAAGGGCCACATAATTTATATATGTATAAAGGGCCACATAATTCCTATATGTATAAAGGGCCACATAATTCCTATATGTATAAAGGGCCACATAATTCCTATATGTATAAAAGGCCACTTAATTCCTATATGTATAAAAGGCCACATAATTCCTATATGTATAAAGGGCCACAGTTTTGCTATATGTATAAAGGGCCACATGATTCCTATGTGTATAAAAGGCCACATAATTCCTATATGTATAAAGGGCCACAGTTTTGCTATATGTATAAAAGGCCACATAATTCCTATATGTATAAAAGGCCACATAATTCCTATATGTATAAAGGGCCACAGTTTTGCTATATGTATAAAGGGCCACATAATTCCTATATGTATAAAGGGCCACATAATTCCTCTATGTATAAAAGGCCACATAATTCCTATATGTATAAAGGGCCACAGTTTTACTATATGTATAAAGGGCCACAGATTTGCTATATGTATATAGGGCCAAAGTTTTCCATTTAATAGAATTTCTTCATATCTACTGAGACTCAAGTTGAGACAGAAATCTGCAAAAACATCATAGGTTATTGGCCTTGATTTTGAATCATCTGCACGTGAACACATCATTTTTTAATCGATAGAAATATATAGTACGTCTGCTGATGGATAAAAACTTAAAATTTTTAAAAGTTTACTACCTTAAGATCTAGAACATCCGTTACCTCTGACTAAAAATTAAGAAAGTATTTAATTACGCATCTCATTTTTATCTGTGGTATTTTTAAAGAAACCAGCTACATGTATGTAAGTATATTGATGTTAACAAAAACTGAAGCCTAGCTTTAATAGTGAATAATTGTACACCTGTTTATGTCATGTACCTACATGAAATGAGTGTAAATAAAAAATCGAAATGAAAGAGTGACGGAACATTTGAATATGCAGAGCAATTTTGAATGACAAGGTAATGACAGCGTATAATAATTACATTTATGTTAACTTATTCAAAATGTGCGGTAGGTGTACCTTATCCGAACAGCACGAATAACAAGGATCGGGAAAAGATAATTTATACAAAGTTGAATTGATTTCTGATTATTAACAAGTTGTAATAGTTTGATATTTAATATCAGCACAAAATTTAATAAAAAACGCAACATTGAATCAAAGTAGCTAATATTTTATGTTAAGGTAGGAGCAGGCACACATATAAGTATACTACAAGCCAATGTAGACATTCAGAAAACAAGAGCTGTCCCTCATAAGTTACGAATTTTCCCAAAGTTGTGTCACACAGTCTTTGACCTTACCGTCAAGGTGTGCATTTTGAGACACTAGACACTTTATCTTCATGTGCTGAACATTTGTGGCACTCTACTGTAAAATCCTTCAAATAGCAAAGTATTGAAATACTAATAAAAGGTGATTTCAAAAGATGTCAGATTGCGAAAACGCGATTTTTCCGCAGTTTAATAGCCACACTTCTCTGGTAAAAAATCAAGTTTAATTCATTAAATATTTAGGTAAAGTCGATTGTATACAGAAGTTTCAAAACTGTTTCGTAATTTTTTAAATTGCATTTTGTAATTTTGAAGCCTCGTCTATATACTGCAATTACTGAGTGTACTTGTTGTTCACATATGATATACTTGGAGAACTGTAATAAAAATAATTCCAGTACTAAAGATATCCTGGTCACATGACTTGAACATGTGCTGTAAATAACATATATCTGCGGGTAGACGTGCAAGGATACCCCAACTCACTTCTGTTTTATTCTGTTTTAGCATAACCTTCAGGTTTAGTCATATACATTTGTAATATGGATTAAAGCCACCTGCAGTGGATCGTGTTATCGACTGAACATCAAACAAAAGACAATATGCAATGAAAGTGGCTTTTAAACACGGAGGAAAATGGAACTATATTCTGATTGAGACTATATTTGAGTGGATTGCGGAGAAACACAGCCTATTTGCAGTATTCACTGGGTAAGATGTAGCCACGCATAATGCAATAACAAACTCCAAGTGATTGTAGAATCCAAATAAAAAAGCAAATAATAAGCCACAATTATAATAACATCAACTTAAAGGGTACCGTAATTGATATACATTTCAAAACAGGACCGACTTTTATCTACAATACATAACCAACAACCAATTACCAAAAGCTAACAGTAGCAACAAAGTGCCAAGAGCACCTGCTATATTTACATCCGGTCCGTGCAATCAAAATTGCAAAGTAGGTCAGTGCCAAAGCTTGACGAACCTTCGCTCATCCCCTTATTGCGATTGATAATCGCGCTAAGCGAATCGAAGGTCATCTGCCGATGGGTATACCACGAAACAAACATTCTGCACCCCGAGCTTTAGTAGGTTCTTCTCCATCCTCAGTACATGTATATCATGAATAAGCTAGTGAGCTGAGGCTCGAAGGTTATCAAGATCATTGCCGCCAAATGAATAAGTACCACCTCAGGCAACAACAATACTGTTACTTGCTTGGTCGTCATCCAAACGCGACAAACCCAAGTTGCATCTATTCCAAACAGCTTAGCGGAATAATCGGTATTCTGACGATACTCTTTCAAACGTCGAACATACGAATCTCTGATAAAACCGTACTTGGTCATTATAGAACAATAAGTCTTAAATAAAACGTATCACGACAAAGATAACAAAATGCAGTGACCAATCAGAAAGCGCGTAAATTACAGCAGGTTCGGTTGACACAAAGAGCCATTATACTGCATTTATAAAAGTCGGACTGTTGGCATTTACCACATAATTATGTTCTTTTTTTATACCTCCATTTTTGAGTAACGTTAAGACAACTGATTATTTGTTAAATGATAAAACAGCTGCTATATTGATGTGAAGTATCTTAATTTGTTTTCCAAGTTACAAGCTATAGGTCACATATGTTCATAAAATAATTGTGTTTGCTAGCATAAATGTACACATGTTTTACTATGTAATGCAAAACTGAGAAGAGCTAAGCTTCCAAGAAGACCATATTTGGCTATTATCTCAAAACGTTTAATCATTTTGATTATGGTCTAATTTACTAATTGATTCTCCATATTTTTTACTTTCAAAAATAAGGTGAACCAGGACATAATTATATCGACTACGCGAGAATCTCTCTCTCTCTCTCTCTCTCTCTCTCTCTCAAGCTTACAACTTTAAACACATAGAAGTCTTAAAAACATCCTCAACCAGGTATTTTAGGCAAGAAAGGGAGACATGCCGGGGCTTCAGCACTTGAAAAAGTTATACAGTAAACTCCGTTTATATCGACTCCGGATATAACGTAACTTCGGATATAACGAACAGTTTTTTTGGCCCGATTTTTTCCCTTCTTTGTTTAATGTAAAAATATACGGTTATATCGTACTCCGGTTATAAGGAAACTTCGGATATAAGGAACAATATTTTCTGGCCCAACAATGAAAAATGTACAGTAAAGTAATCGTATATATCGAACTGCAAATATGTTCAGAAGAGTTAAAAAAATCGAAAAAAGTTGAATTTGCATTTTTCATTTGCCGTCTGTATTGCTATTATTTATAAAGGTAAATCATTACACATGTGTAACGTTTTGATAAACTAGTTAAATGAGAATACAAACATAATTGCGAAGTACGATATTCAAGTGATAATATGTTACGTTAGTATCTTAAGAAGCATGCAGAGCGGATGAAATCCCATTATGGGAAAAATACCTTGTTAAATATTATAGGTTATGGGAAGTGAGCGAAAATCAGCTTTCTTCAATTGTTTTTGTTATAAGTATTGCCAGTTAAAAGATGAACCGTCTTTTTTATGTTTTATTAATCTTTGAAATATTTAACTTAGGTTTACGGATATAGAAAAGGATAACAGTTAGATCTTTATAAGTCTTCAAAAGGAAGTAAGAAATTCAAAAGCAATTATAAGTTGATGGTTCGGATTTTATTACATTTGCTTATAAAAATACTTGTTCGATATATAATTTAGTTCGATATATATACATCGTATATAAGGAACTTGTTCGATATACGGATATAAGGAACTCCGGATATAAGGAACAAATTTGATAGGTCCCGAGGAGTTCGTTATAAGCGGAGTTTACTGTATGCTTAACTCTCAGGCCGGACCCTAATAAAATCCGCATCAATAAACGGGTATGACACTGCTTGTTCAACTTGCAGAACTCGCCTTACAATGCGTTTGATTTTAATAAGTCGGACTCGCGTAATACGCTCTTTGGAATCCCATCTAAATATACGTGTAGCCTCATTTTGGGATCCCACCTACGTAATGCATGTCGTCGTTTTCAGATTCTTATCTCGTAGCGAATTTTGGGGAATAGTTTTTATCAGATTGAGTCATGCGTTGATATTAACAGCTTGATAAAGTAACAAAAGATTTAATTGTCATTTACCTAGCATTGATACATTGTGTACGAATCTATTTTCATATGTTACCACTACGTACGCTTTTGCTTGTGATGTCGCATAAAACGCTTGAGTTCTTCTTTCTGTTTCACATTGGGAAATAATCAAAATATATAATACAGTGGATATTATCATTGAGCGTGATACATAAGCTAGCTCTCATAGTGTCTTGATTGTGTATCATATGTTGCTGGGACCTAAACAGCGCAATTAAGTAAGTTAAAATAAACCATGTGTCTATATGTTATTTAGAAGGTATACCACTGGTTACAAACGTACCCAGTTTCAGCCTTCATTCCTTCATCTAGAATATTTCTTTAAACGTTTAATTCAAGACGACCTTAATGCAAACTGCTTTGAAACAGCGATTTGTTTACCATATTTCGCCAGCCCTACTAATTCTCTCAGATCATTCCCCTATAACAATCGTCAAAGCTGGCAATACTGCAGCTGCATATCACACAACAGACGTTCTTAGAAAAGATTTGTCAACTATTTCCATTGGTTGATGTGTAAACGTTGTAAATAACGTTCTTAATGACATATAGTCACAAACCTTCTTTTAACTAAGATGCAGTGTTTGTGTCCAAGCCACATGTACTAGAACTGCAAAGTTTGTTTGCGTCCGGCCTCACGAGTACAATTATGCTTACATATACATGATTATCACAATATTTTCAAGAAACAGCACTCTACAAAATTTGTCTTTGTTTTCATATGTGCTTTTTAATTTTAAGACATGTTGAGACACGTAATCTGACCTTGCCCGATTTCAGCGGCCTTGGCTTTCCATAGAAATGCCCTAACGCCGGCTTGCGCCGCACTGTTCGAAAGGTCTGAAATCAGATACATTGTATATTTTTCAAAAGACATCAGTATGGAATCTAACGATTTTTAAAAATCATTAAGACAAAATCCGACTCCGCTTTCGTCGTCAACTATCGGTTCTAACATAGTGTTTGAAATTGGTTTGTCCAATCGTAAGCGCAGTGTTCGCTGCACTTTAGTAAATCAACAATCTGAGTCAATAGGGGAACGATGCTGATTTACCAAAAAGAATTTCAAACACTAAGTAGGTTAATGCTAATCTTGATGCTTGATGATACATTGGCCAGGCGCGGCGCAGTTGCCGGTTCGCAAAATGCAAACCAATCTCCAGGTTGCAATTTGAATTACGAATCGGCCAGTCCCAAGCTTGTGGATCGAATTGCTGATTGCAAACCAGTCACCAGTTTACTATTAGAATAGCAACTTTTCGCAATTCGAAATTCAACTTGCGATCTGCAAACTACAGACAAGTTGCAAGTTCACAGACTGCGGTTCAAATTGCGAACTGCTGACTAGTTGTCTGTTCGCAATTCGCGCTTCGAATTGCGAATGGCGAACTGCAAAGCAGAAGTAAGTTTGCTAGCCGAACAGCGAATTCAAATTCAAAACCAGTTCGCCTATCAGGATTTGAATAGCGAACTGAAAAATACAAACTAGTCACCACTTTGCGATTCGATTAGCGAATTGGGAACTGTCGACTGATTCCCAGTTCTCAGTCTGTGGTTTTGAATGAAGACTAGTTGCCAGTTCGCAGATTGCGAATTGCAAACTTTAGACAAGCTCCCAGTTTTCAGTTCGCGATTTGACTAGGTTCAAGCTTGTTGAATTGCATATCGCAAATTGTCGCGATAATAAGTGCGAATTGCGACTTTCTAACAACAGACTAGTTGCCAGTTCACAGTTTGCGATTCGAATCTTTACGGATATACAAAATACACAATGTGCTTGTTAAAACAATTTCCTAGAAACGTGAAGCTTCAATTTATCGTATTAAATATACCTTACATACTTGGTATAGCATAGTCGAGATTCGATACACGTCGATCTATTACAACACAATTAAGAGTAGACGTAATACTGCTAGGATATCGAGGTGGTCAGCACTGAGGGGAACCGCGGGAAAATATATGTAAAAGTTTTGAAGCAAATTAAAATATTAGCAAAAGTGTAAAGATGAGAGTTTTTGTGTTGAGGAAGGAAATCGCAGTGTTTTACTCGTTGTTAGGTGATCACTGTCTCTTTGAATGTCATGCTCCCATGATGTCTGATATTTGTTCTTAACAGTTGAATTATCATAAAAATGTATAAAGCATAAAATATACAACGTATTTACTACCGCACTTGATCATGGTTACATATGAACAATTAGACTGTGCACAGGCCAAAATACATAAATGCACAACACCTAATGTAAATTTTTTATAGTTAGTTCTATTTACTTACACTTATTAAATGGATGATTTATAATCTATTTCCCAATAGGCCTGTACTATGTTTAACCGTGAGATAACGTGATTTACAGAGGTTCTTAATTCTTCAAATATCTATTTTTGTCATGAAAAATTTACTGCGTAGAAGACCACTGACTCTTTTCCAAATGTAGCGCTTGCATGAGGTAAATGTGCTTTCTGCAGCTTTCTGTGTTTAATTTCTTGCACAAGGTTCTATTATTGTAAGATATTTCTAAATGCAATATTCATGACGAAATTCTGGTTGGTCGTGTTCCACAATGCAAGAGATTCATGGCTACATGACTTACACATGTGTTGTTAAACAAAAGCCTTCTTAGTGATAATGACTTTGTAATTTAGCCATCACTATGAACATTTTAAACAGTTTTATATATATTGTGGTTCTTCGTAAAGTTAACTTTTGGTCTATTTAGCTGTTCAGCTTCCGACAAGCTATGAACCATGAAATAATCTTTCGCAAAACGCCGAAAAGTATCCCTCAGCCATTTAACTTTAACGGCTTTATAACTCGTATTTCAATTAATGTTTGTATCAGGTTAAACAACAAGTACAACAAACGGAGAGGAAAGTCATAACATCTAGTAGTACGTAACAAAATATCCTAATTTGATCATTGAAATACTCTGCCCGAAAGGTCGTATTATGTATTAGTCGTATAAGATAGTTATATGTAAATTAATATGCCTGTGTTTTAATGTTTAGACTGTTTATGAATAGTATTTAACTGTTAATTTATTTGTGAATTTGTCTTGTGATAAACATTGATTAGATTATGTTAAAGATGTATATTCAATGTACATTGTATGGTCTATACCGTCTGTCGGCCGGGACTTATAAACAATGAAAGAAAAAAATATAAAAAGTGAAGTCACGGCTAAATGCATAAAATCTAACTATAGTAAGAAGATTTCAACGCAATTGTAATGAATATCGATCGTATTATCATCTGCGCGATATATATATATATATATATATATATATATATATATATATATATATAGTAAAAAATATTGCGTTAACTGTGCGATGATTACGTATATATATACGTTTACAAAATAATCTTTACAGGAGCAGAGATGTTGTAAGATAATTACTAATTTTAACTCGGTTGTGAAAAAAGCTTGAAACATATTAAGTCACTCTCGAGTTCATTTCCTGGAAGAACCAGTACTGGTGTCAGATGAGGAGTGACAAAAGTGAAATTCAAACCCGCAATATCCAGGAACAAAGTCTGACATATAACAATTGAAATAAGGAATAAACATAATAGATATCAAGTAAGTTATATATTAAGTATGGAAACATTTTTATATTTACACATTTCATTGTCATTTAATCTGAAATGTATATGGATATTTACCGTGTTAATATGCAATGTAGAAGGAGTGTAGATATCAATAATCTTCAGGTACTTCGAAGAAGGGGAAGTACAACAAAATGAACAAATATTATATCAATAATTTATGAAAACATCTAAACGTGTCACATGTGATATTAGATATTTTCAAAACGAGTACACAAAAGATAAAGATGTAAATATGGAAGCCTTGGAGGGCCACTTTTGAGTTTCGACTTACGGGTGTTTTTTTTACTTTTGACTTATGACCTCTGACTTATGACTTTTGGCTTAGGCTAAGCATTATAAAAGCATAATGATCTGCTGTGACAATATAAACTGGATTCGAACCTGTATTAAGGTTTTGAAATGATGTTTGTGCGTAGCACTGCAAACTTGTTTGCTCTAAAGAAATGATCTAAGGCGTAAAGCCAACTATCAAGGAACTGTAAAGAAAACATTTTTGAATTTTTATGTATTTATGTATCTATAGGTTAATATCACAAAATCTACCGAAGCAAATTAAAGTGCTGTAATATGTATAAGTATATTGTTATTTTGATGGGTCCCTTGTATTACCTGAACCTGCCGCTGGAGGTCCTCGGTGAGGACCGTGTATAGGGTTAGGGTTAGGGTTTATTTTTTCATAAGTCATAAGTAATAAGTCAAAAGTCAAAAGTCATTAGTAATAAGTCAAAAGTCAAATGTCATAAGTCATAACTCATAAGTAATAAGTCAAAAGTCATAATTAAAAAGTCAAAACAAAAAGCGTGTTAGAACATGTTTTATTTTTTTACTATTTATAGAAATAATGTAATTGGTTTTATTAAAATCTTTTAAATAAAAATTATATTTGATTGAGTGTGGTCGTGTTTATATTGTTCTAATAAAAATTGCCAAAGAGGCAATACAGCAGTGTTTTTGGGAATGATCGCAGCGAAGCGAAAAGGCGACGGTATATACCTCGTAGGAGGTATTACAAGAGGAAGAATTATTACAAGAAGAGAAACTATTATCGAAAACGTAATAAGGGTTATCAAAAGTCAAAAGTCGAAAGTCATAACTTAAAAGTCAAAGACACCCGTAAGTCGAAACTCAAAAGTGGCTCTCGTAAAACGTTTAATTTTTTTAACAAAAGTAAGAAAGCGATAGATAAAAAAATGACATTATGAAACAAAAACAAAAATATTATGGGATTCAACAAAAGGTGAATTGTCTAATTACGAAGGTGGGGCAACGTACGAATGTCAAATATTTGATAAGAAACTTTATCAGCAAATCAGTCCACATTGTACGAAGTAGAAGTACAGATATGTGTAAGTTTTTTTAAACATTTATACGGACTTAAAGTGAATAAAAGTCAGGGTTTAAGTTCGCTATGGTAAAATGTCTTTATTTCAGTTTAGATGCTCCTTTCAAATAACACTTAAAACAGTACTGATTTGGAAGCCCTCTGACCTCAACTTTCGTAATTTGAACTCTTTAATATTTCAAACACAAACTTCATAGTATTTATTAGACACTTTTGAATTACGGCAATTATGATATTCCTGAAAATGTTTATGGTTTACCTTACATTTTTCGTTCAACATTTACAACTTTTAAATAATTGTGTTTCTGTTCAATTTAAAAATTGAAAACTCATTTGACTTAAGTTAACAGATACTACATACAGTTAATTTTATAAGTCACAAATATGTAAGCTCTTGTCTATCTTGAGTATGAGATTACCGAAAGTTACACCTACTTTCTTGTCTCGTGTTTAGCCGGCGACTAATATTTAAAGCTGCACGCTCTCAGATTGTGGGTGAAGAAATCAAGGATATTTGAATTGTCGGAATCTATCATATTTTCGAACGAATCATCAAATGAAAAGGCTACAGGACAAATTTCTGTAAAAGCGATTTTGTTTGTTTGAAATTATATGCTACCAAGCTATAAAGTGTTGCGAACTATTTTGAAATTCCAATATAAACCATATATTGTCGCGGTGACGTCAAACCAAGCCCAAAAACCATTTCTCAAATTACTATCATAATGTAGATTTTACCTTATTTGTATCATTATAGACATAACTTTTACTTTTACATTTTATGTTTTAGTATTTCATGTTGGAGAAACATATTTTCTTCACCGGAACTATAAACGAGCAGTTTTTTACGCGTGTAAGTATCCGTGGTGCAATACTCTCGTTAGTTTCCTTCTAAAAGATACTTGTCTTTTGGTAAACCTTTCAGCCATAAGTGACAAACCTATGAAAATAAATACAACTGCCATTTGGCATTGTTATGAAATGCGTTGCATACATGCAGAAATATATAAAACAATGGCATGGATTTTGATGATTTTGTAACGGGTACTGTACATGTATAGGGTATACGGAAAAATAATAAAGTGCATAAGTGTGGCATGTTGATAACAGCCGCAGTTTTTTTTTATATTTCCGCAGTGGTTCGAAAATAAACGAAAATGGAAATGATAACTCATAGAATATCAACTTTCTTCATGGGATTTAGAGTAACCTAATTGTACTTTGCATATTTCGAAAATATTGTATCTACTTTGCAGAAGTCGACCATAACTTTGCAGTATATACACGGAAAACCATGCCGAAACATAACATTTCAAAAGGGGAGAAACAGAGAAGTCAGCAGTTGGGCAAACATAGTTCATTGGAACGATCACAAACAGATTGCCTGGACACTGATGGCAGTGCAGTGTCTAACAGAATATCACCACCACTTAAATCGGAAAACAAAGAAAATAGCATACCAGTGAACAAAGTTCAGGCAACTGTTTTAAATGCTTCAAAGTCAAATCAAGCTATGGATCTTGAAAGTAGAATAAGCGGTACTGCTATATGCCAAAATACAGAAAAAACGCAGATGTTACCAAGGAACACGACT
This sequence comes from Saxidomus purpurata, assembly GCA_022818135.1. Classification (NCBI taxonomy): domain Eukaryota; kingdom Metazoa; phylum Mollusca; class Bivalvia; order Venerida; family Veneridae; genus Saxidomus; species Saxidomus purpurata. The sequence goes on from JAFMSR010000015.1 coordinate 40,465,788, forward strand.
GAAAACACACAGGCCTCAACTGCGAGCAATATGCCAGAAAATTCAAGAAAACACGAATGTTGTACATATACGCCGGAAAGCCTATGGCTAAAAGAGCAACCTATATGTGGTTGTCAGACAAAATCTCAAAAAGAACACGGCAGTCCAGATAGAAAACAACCAAAAGTAATCACGGTGGGTAGTTACACAAATGAAGCAAAAGTCGAATCCGCAGAGTCCCGTTTTTCTGAAATTACTACGGAGTCAGACCTAAATAATTTGAGGAATGATATTGTTTCACCACTAACAAGACAAAACACTGCATCCGAGTATCAACTACCGGTGCCGTCCGTCGACTCGACAACACTTTCTTCTTTTGAACCTTTGATGAAAATAATTGACAAAATAGCCGATGGACAACGAGTGCCGCTACAAATAACGATGCAATATGAAATGCTTCGATTTTGCACGCTTCGCTCATATCCCAAGGAAAACAAACCATTTATAACAAGGATTGCACAAGCAGGGTTTTATTATGCTAACAGTGGAGACGAAGTTGTGTGCTACTGTTGTGCACGAAGAAAAAGTAACTGGGACGAAAATGATGTACCCCTGGAAGTTCACCGCCAAATTAACCCAAACTGTAGATTTCTTATGAAAAATGCCGAAGTCAATGTTCCAATTAAATTGTCTGCCGATATGGCATCAAACTTGCGACCAGAAAGTAGTTCCAACACCGTGGGCTCTAGTGAATCATCAGCAAAAGTAGTTTCCAAAACTAGCAACTTGGCGGCAAGCAATGAAAGCAAAGTAAATTCATCTCGGCCTTCAGGAAAGAATACTGTCGATAGAGCACATGGACTCTTTGTCCAGACTGCAAACACTGCTTACAAAAGACACTCCAATGAGGATAAAGGACATCTAAAATCAACTGTAGCACCTAATACCGAAATTAGAGCACCTCCAAAACACTTAACAAATAATAGCAAAGATTTGATAAGACTAGACACATCAATATGCAGAAATTCGCAAGGTGAGTTCTTAAATGTTACGAAGGAGATATCTTTCTCGTTGCGTGCAAAAAGTAGCGGTCATGCACATTTTCGCTTCACGTTACAAGAATTAGAGTACTTTAAAGAATTTTAACATGAATGAATAATTAACGGTCTGTAATGAAACAGTCTTGCAAACGTGTAAAACAGACTTCCTTTGCTTGATATTTGTTCATTCATGTTCTGATATTGATACGAAAGTAATTCACTCTATCATTACGAGAGACCTGTGTTATGTAGTGAAATGCTATCTGGTATTCGTAATGTAAATTAACTACTTTAATATTGCAGATCATACACTTAGTTCAACTGCGAAACAACCAACGACACAACATAAATCATTGCCGAAATATCCTAAATACTCTAGTATTACAGTTAGAATCACAAGTTTCAATGATTGCATTGATTTAGACGTAGCACCTAAAAGTCTTGCTGAAGCTGGCCTCTTTTATGCCGGATTTGGTGATTGTGTGAGGTGCTTCCAGTGTGCTGTGGGTAAGTAAAATAACAAGTAGATTAGTTTTGTAGTAATCAGTGTACAGATCTTACATACGAATTATAAAAGTGAGGTTTTTTTTCATTTAAAAATAGCAACAACAAAAACGAAAACACTGTCGTTTTGCAAAAGGCGTAAAGCAATAAAAAGGCATTACAATTATTCGATGTAATTTGATCAGAGCAAGACCACGTGGCCATATAAGCGCTCCGTAATGCAATGCAAATCATTCATCACAATCTCTTTTAAAAATATGTTGCTACCTAAACAGTAAAAACTGAATAAACCAATTAATATATCTACGGTTTTTGCTAGAATAAATGCAAGATGTGAAAAGTCCTAATATGTTATTTCGTGTATAAATGTATAACTACGAACATCTTTATTTAGTGTATATATGAAAGTGTTTATTCAGATTGAACGACAAAGTTAATACATTTACCACTGTGTAACATTGTTTTATAAAAGATCCCATATGTTGTGCAATTTCAGGTCTTCGTCATTGGTCTAAAGAGGATGATCCTTGGATAGAACATTCAAGATGGTCAAAGGATTGTTCCTTTGTTAGAGAAACTAGAGGCCAAGAATTCGTTAACCTGGTTCAGATGGCAGTACAATATTCACAAACGGTACTTTAAGTAATCTATAAGAAGAAATGATCTATCCATAAACAGTTTTACTGCGTTTTCTTAAATCGCTGCAGAGCTCAATTTACATTGAAATATTTGATGTAATGAAACTGAAAGACAATTTTACAACACATTGAAACTTAAATGACAAATGTAAGAAGGAGGCATTATCTATCAATATCTTGTATTGTCAAATAGTTTGTAATGCAATGCAGTAGACTTGTAATTTTTAATGAACCAAAGATTGTCCATTATGCGAAAAGTTTTAGGAGTGAAATTTACCCGTGTTTGGGCTAGAATGGGTAGGCTAGTAGGTAGGTGTTGTGTTTGTGAATTTGGGATTCTTTCTTAGTTATAAGATTATACATTTCATTTCCTCTTTGCTTTAGTCTTTCATCGCCCAGTTCAATAGTCTGACACACAGTCATTCACTAAAATTGATATTCATTAAATACGTATGTTTTGCATCACATCTGAAATAAAATCTGAGTTTTGCTTTAACAGTTATCAAAAACTTTGTCGCCTAGTTTATATGCAATGTGATTGGTGTGACCAAATTGTTTCTATAGCTTGTTAATGAAACAAACAAGCAAGAGGAATCAAGAACCCCCTTCAGTTGCAGGAGTGCAATACGTTTTGAATTGTTTTGCATGCTCTGTCAGTATTTCTCCTAGTACTTAGTTAAGATTTAATACACTACGTTTGGCCAAACCACTTTATTATCGTTTTTATCCCGTTCATATTGCAGCATGGTGAAAACAACAGTCAAGGTGCCACTGGCGGTTCTACAGGTATCCTCATTTTTTCTTTCGTCACATATATATTTCGTAACGGCAAGCCAAGATGTAGACTTGATCACAGTTTTAAAATGAAATACCCAATTGCTAAACTGATACGTAATAGATACGTTATTGAAATTATCTTATTTTTTGCAGCTGCTACACAAGGTACGGATAACACGGAGAGTCTATTGCACACAGACGCAGCCCAGAGTTTGTTAGAAATGGGTTATCATCCAAATATTGTCACGTGCTAGACATTTGATTAAGTTTGGGTAGCGTGTTTAAGTTGTATCCTGTACAGGTATCTGGATATGCCCCTTTTGATAATAGTTTGGTAGCGTGCTAGGTTCAGCAATGGCAGCTTCATTCAGTGGACAAACCAGTTTATACCTATTACCTATAGCTTTGTTACTTAGTATTGGTTATACCAGGACTAAACTTGTTCTAGTGTAAATACACTGCGAAATGAATAACACGAAATCCGTTGAAATTAATGACTTTAATATAGGGTGAGATACACCCTTGAAAATATTGCAGTTTACAACCAATTCAGAATAACTTCAAAGTGTTATATAGTCTGTGCAAATCTATAAAGTCAACTTGTTATATTAACAATAACAACAGTACTTGTAAATTCTAAATAACTTAGAGTGACACAGATAATGACTTCATGAAAACTGTAGCTATCTATGTAAGACGAAAATGGCTTTCCATAGTTTTTACGCGCAACGAAAATGGCGAACCAGTAGACCGTGACTGACTATTGACAAAACCAAATAATCCAATAAACAGTGCTTCACAAGAGCAACAGTATATGTTTAATGTAAAAGTTCATCAAAATTACTTCAAAAAGTGTCTCTTTATCTTTAAAGAATTAATTAAATGTCTTTCCAACAAATTTTAACAGCCGACAACGTATACTTTGTAAAATTTACTTAATAATCTCTAAGAACCAAATGAGCGTAGTTGTCTGTTGGAAATTCTGGTGTAAACTCTTCCTCAACCGAAAATCTGGGCCTTTTTATACCCATACGCTAAAATCAACCCAAAATAGTGGTTGAAGAGGTTGATCAACCAAATTCGGTCGTGGCTGCTTCTGCAAGTGATCGTTTCTCCCAACAACTTTGGTTGATTCGACCAGAAATGGTTAAAAAACTGATACTTGACTTTAACAGTAAAAACAAGAAAAATCTGAAGTTATACACATTATGTATCATATTCAAAGGCTATTTAAACCAGTTCTATACCTTTGGCAAGCTAAAAGATGCAAGGTTCTGCAGACTCATGTTTTGTTTACAAGTTTGACAGGTAGTTGTCCGTAACAACCGACTAAAACGGTCCATAATGCATTGCGATAAATGGCTGCCACAGAGAAAAAGTAAACACATGTTTAACTCAATAAATGACTATATCTGCAGAAATACATGGAATTAAATAAAGTTACTTGGCAGAATAGTGCAGAAATGCGTGTGCTACAAGTTGCAATCAGATTTCTTAACATGGCAATGGATTAAAGTGCAAAAATAATGCATGTAAGTTGGAAATATACATGTATAGCGAAAACTGAACAAACTGTGATAGGAATTCAACTTACAAGTACTACAGATTTAAACTAGCTTATAACCTGTATAAATGAGTCTGTGGTTTTGATTTTTAAATGAAACTCAGCTCATTGTACATTTTATGGCTGGTTAACATCAGCAGAATCCATCTAAAATGGGAATGAATTCAAGAATAGCTCAGATCAGTTCAAGTACAGTTCATACAAGTTCATAAGTAAGTAAGTTCAGTTAAAGTTCTGTTCTGTTCTGTTGTTAACAGTTTTGTTCATTTCCCGGAACATAACATTACCCCCTTGTTTCTATGGCTAAACTCCTGTTGCCATCTAAATTACTGTTTATATTGTTTTAGAAAAATACAACGTCTTTACAGTTAAGACTTGCCATTTAATATTTAATGCGCTATATCTTTAATTTAACACAAAAGTAGTTTAAATGTCTTCTCGCGTTACTTATCACTCATAACAATATAACAACATTTTACGACAACAATTAAAGTAGTGAATACTGTCTAGAATTAAAAAAAAATTTAAAACATTAAATTTTGAACACTTCAAATCACTAGCAATAGTTAAACTGTTCTAACTAGATAAAGTAAAGTTCAATCTTAAATAACTAAGAATGTCTTTGTGTATTGCATGTTATGCATGCACCAAGTTTAAGACAAACTTGCCTTTGTAACTTCTAAAGTTCCAACTGTCTATACTAAAGTGTACATCATCAATTGCACTGTTTTTTCCTTAACTTTTCACAGTTCATGTAAGGTGTAACATTTTAAAATAGGTAGCTCTTGTTCCACTGTCTGCCTTTGTTATTATTACAAATAACTGTTCCTCAAACATTTTATATAATGTTTTGATCTCACGAGAAAAGTTTCTACTCCTTCACGTTATTCAACTAATTACTATGTTCACAGTTCAGTTACACTATTCACTTTGTTTTATTTTAAAGTTAAAGTTCTTCCATCTTTTGACCCGTAGTATTTAACTTAAAAGTTCAAGTACTTCCAAAGTTCCATATGTGTGATTCTAAAATGTTTGTTGTGTTCTTTACTTTTCCTTTTGTTTATTTCATACATGTTTGTTCATTAGCAAGCTCATTTCTCCCTTGGTTTTGTTACAACACTCTTCAGTGGTTGTCTTGGTTTGCTTAGGCTTCCTTTTGAATTGTCCTTGTTTTCCTTGTTGTGACTATTACATGGAGACACAGTATTGGCCTCTTTCTGGGAAAACGCTCTTTCAATAAAATGGACCTTGCGCTCAATACGGCTCAATTCAGCAGTCACCTTATCTAATGCCTTTTCATTATTGCGTATTGCCCTGGTGTTAGAGTCAATCGCAGTGGCAATTAACTTAGCGGCATCCATAATAACGGAGGTAACATCTGGTTTAGTGAATGTAGTCTCTGCCGTGTCCGCCTTCTCATGTAGTCGTGGTTTCTTCTGGTTTGGCTCCTCGTTCGTTGCCTCTCTGTATAGTGGGTCGATAAGATCGGTCTCCTGTATCTGCAGTTGGGGCAGTATTGAGTCCTGTTGTTCATCCAGCAAGGGCGTCTGGGAGGGTGTGTGGCTATACAGCAGGGGTGTGTTAAGTGCACTTGGAAATAGGCTTCCAACTGGTTGCAATGCACCTAAATCGGTTGAATTTATGGTACTCAGGCCAGCGCACAAATCTGAGGCTTCATGGATTGTCTGGGTGTTTACTGCTTGTAGTCCAGGTTGTAAAGCGGAATAGACTTTTGGTTTTACTGTCTGGACACATGGCACCTGTAGAATCTTCTGCTGTGTAACAGTGCTGACTGGGACCTCCTTGTGTACTTTTGATGCAAAGAAGAGCTGTGGTATCTGCTGTAGTGAGTCTCTGGGGGCTGCTTCAACTGGCTGCATATTGGTCTGTGCTTTTGATGGAGCATTCCCAAAGCCTGTGACTAACCACTTGGGAAGGGGAATTCCTCCGGACATCACCACCTCGTCATCGTCTTCTTCAAATAGACCTTCACTGTCATCTAGCGGGTTCTCTGTCTGCACATTGTAGTTTCTTGCGTGCCATTTAAGAGAGTTCTCTCTGCTTAATTGGCACATGTCTTCATCCCCGATGCTGTAAGGTTTTGCTGCCATTCTTAAGATTTTCGTGTAGTCTGGGGTTCCAGATTTGGCCTCCTCCTCCTGGTGTCTTGAATATTGCCTAATATGCTGGATAAGGGACTGTTTCTCTGTACAACGGAATGAACAAAGAGAGCATGAAAACGGTACTCTGTCAAATGGTACATGGTGTTTTAAGATGTGTGACACCATTCGCCCCTTTCTGTCGATCTTTCCACACCTCTTACATTGGTATGCGCGCCCTCTACTGCGAAACTGTGAGAGTGACATTGTAGCCTGAAAATACAAGTAAGAAAATCTGTAAGGATTGGGCCATGACATGTATCTACTTGCACGGTTACTGGTCATCAGCTGACAGCGAAGTCTTTCTCGCGAATATTACGGAGTTTGACGCTGGCCCTTTATTCATGAAGTGATTCACGCACGGTGTCTCTGTTGTTTTTTTCGCAAACGCTCAGAACTGTATTCACTCTCGCCTCGGCTTTCTTATATTTTACCTACAGCAGTAGAATCTGTTGTTTTATTAGGTATTACTTGTACCTTGCTTAAACACTATACACCTTAATTTTTCCTGTGTTAACTGTTTTCAATTAATGTTTAAAATTGTACACTAGCATTTTGTTAGATACAAACAAAATATAGCTGTAAGTTTCTTTAACTTCCAAAAGCATGCTTACATAATTATGTTTATACACTTTTGCACTTCTCAGAAGAGTTAAAAATAAGATATTAATATTGAAAATGTATCAAAAACTTCAGTTTATTTTAAATGTACATGTACATATTACACATAAAACGTTATTGCTTCTTTTGCTTTTTTAAGTGCTCGGACAGTTGAAATGCCCATCTTGGAGGTCTGGATCCTTCATACATCTTTAACTTGTTGTGATGAACCACCCTTTCGGATCCTTTCTCATCGAGTTGAAGTACAAAATTTATTTTTGTCATTTTTACTTTCACTACAAAGGGTCCGTCATATGCCTTTTCAAGTTTCGGTGTCACACCTACTTTTCTGACTTCATGGAGACACCACACTAAATCGCCTGTATCATAAACAGTGAACGACATTTTTGCATCATATATCTCCTTGTATCGTTTCGTGTTTGATTCAAGATGTCTTCTAGCTACATCATGTGCGTGTATCATCTTATCCTTAAGGCTCAGCACATACTGCCCTAGTTTTCCTTCATCACATGCTGTTTCATCAACGTGACCAAAAACAAGATCAGCAGGTAGGCGGATTTCTCGGCCAATTGTGAGGAGGTTGGGTGACATCCTGGTGGTCTCATTGGGTGTTGACCTATATGCTCCCGCTAAACATCCGAGATATAGGTCCCACTGGTCTTGTTCGCCAACCAGATAGGCTTTTATCATCCTCACCAAAGTTTTCATGAACCGTTCTACCTGTCCGTTACCTCTGGGGTTTCTTGCACTGCATCTGGACTTTCTAATTTGGAGCATGGAGCACAGGGATTTGAACACTTGACTCTCAAATGCAGGTCCTTGGTCACTGTGGATAGCTAATGGAGTACCCCATCTGGCGATGACGTCGTTCAGGATCCTTAATGCGCATTCCTCAGCACCCTGGTTTGGCACTGCTATGACCTCAACGTACTTGGTGAAATGGTCAGTTAATACCATCACATATCTGTTGTTACGTGAGGTTATTGGGAAAGGTCCAACATAATCAACAGCCAAAAGGTCCCAAGGTGCGCCTGCTGCCAGTCTACCAAGTGGAGCTCTAGGTGGTTTCTGTGGTTTACGGTCAGCTGCACAGATGTCGCATTGCTGTATATATAAGCGAATATCTTCTCTCATATTGAACCAATAGTAATGCGTCTGGATCTTGGCTTTAGTTTTGTGTATACCAAGGTGTCCCCCAGTAGGTGAATCGTGTCCTAAATGCATCACTGTTTTAATGTGTTCTACTGGTACAATCAATTGAGTGTATTCATCTGTCCCGTCTTGCTTACTGAAAATCTTGTACATTGTACCATCTTTCAAGGTTAATGCGTCCCAAAGGATCCAGTAATGGCGTGCGGCAGGGCTCTGCTTTATCATGATGTCACTTGTAGGTTTTTGACCTTCCTCTAATGCTTTAACTATAAGTGACAAATTTGGGTCCTTCCTTTGTGACACTTGCATCGTTTCTGGCAAACAAAGCCCAAACAGGTTGCTTCCCCTTTTATACCCTATCTGTTTGGGTGAGGTGCTGGTACTTGGGGTAACTGTCCTAACTTGCGTATCGGCAACTACATCTTTGACCTCATCATCTTGTTCTGAAGTAAATAGTCTGTTCTTTGAAAGCATGTTTTCCGCTCGTTTTTTACACTTACTACATGGACCACACTTCAAAGGCTCGCTGGTATCAACCTCATTGCACGTGCAGTCTTTAGGGTATTCACACCTTGACAGGGCATCACAATGGCCTTGTTGTTTTCCTGGTCTATACTGTATGGCGAAATCAAATGGGGCCAATATCTCGATCCACCTAGCGATCTTTCCACTGGGTTCTTGTAAGCTGAAAAGCCAGGTTAACGCCTGGTGATCACTGCGCACAATGAACCTTCTGCCAAGGAGATATTGCCTAAAGTATTGAACAAAGAATACAACGGCCAATAACTCCTGTTCTGTGACGCAGTAGTTGCATTCGGCTTTGTTCATGGCCCTACTTGCATATGCGATAACCCGCTCTCGGCACCCTTGTTCCTGTTGAAGTACTGCCCCGATCCCATGTCCGGAGGCATCCACATCAAGGTAGAAAACACCACCATCATTTAAAGGATACCCCATTATCTGGGGACTAATTAGTACCTCCTTAATTTTTCCAAATGCTGCTTCACAGGCGGAATCCCACAAAAACACACTATCCTTTTTGGTGAGCTCTATTAATGGTCGAGCTATTTTGGCATAGTCCTTGACAAAGCGGCGATAATACGAACCAGTTGCCACAAACTGTTTCACCTGCTTGGCATTTTTAGGCTTGGGCCATTGGACTATTTTGGCAATGTTGTTAGGGTCTGGGCTAACGCCATCTCCTGACACGACATGTCCCAAGAAGACTACCTTGGCTTGTAGTAGCTGGCATTTTTCTGGCTTTAACTTAAGACCTGCATCTCTGATCCTACTCAATACTTCGTCGACATTGCGTAAGTGTTGATTAAAGTCTGCTGCAAAGACAATTATATCATCAATATACACAAGACACGTAATCCATTGTAGCCCTTGTAAAGCTAACTCCATAGTACGCTGAAATGTACTGGCAGAGTTGGACAAGCCGAAAGGCATTCGGGTCATTTCAAATTGCCCGTATTTACATACAAAGGAACTTTTTGGGATGTCTTCCTTCTTCAGCGGTATTTGAAAATATCCACTAGTCAAATCAAAACTACTAAAGAGGCTTGAACCCGAGACAGCATCCAAACAATCTTGTATTCGCGGCAAAGGAAATCCATCTTGTTTGATGAGACAATTTATTTTTCGATAATCAACACAAGGTCGTACAGCGCCAGACTTCTTTCGCACTAAAACAATTGGACTAGACCATGGTGATGTGCTTTTCTGAATGACGCCCTTTTTCATTAGGTCTTCTATAGCTTGCTTCTCTTCCTTTGCAAAAGCAAGGGGGACTCGCCTGGGTCTCTGCCGTATTGGTTTGGCGTCACCAGTGTCGATTGTGTGCTCATTCAAATGTGTAAGTCCAATGTCCCATTCATTTTTAGAAAAGGTATCACCATATTTTACAAACAAACCTGCAACAGTTTGTTTGTCTGTTTGAGATCTACCTTGTGTAGACTTCGTAAACAAGTCCTTTAAATGGTCTGGGACTTTGTCTTCTGTTGCCGGTTTGAAAGGCATACCATTGTGGCTCACTTGGTCCGATGATGTACATACCCTTCGAATTTTACTAAGGTTTTCTGCTTCGTTAGGATTTTCCTTTTCAGCTATTGTGTTTACCACTCTGTCTATCATCTCTGCCTTTCCTAATTCAGCGTCTTGCCGTAGGGTCACCGTGTGTATAAAAGGATTCATGACTCTTACCTTGCAAGTTGTTGCCCTGTTGATGTCAACAAGTGTAGCGGCCATGATCAATTTGTATTTATCGGTGAAGCTCTCTGAGGGTTCTATCACATATTCTGCTTTCTTGTCGAAGTCATCTTCTTCCACTCTATTCACATATACGTCGACCAGCATTTCGGCATGACCTGGCACCTCAACCTCTTCTGCCGTGGTCACCCGCTTTGCCTTATTATTTGTTCCTACTTGGAAGCACGGTATCTCCACATCTTCAAGAATTATTAAATTTTTGCTTAGCAGTATGTCTGCTGGCCCTTTTCCTTGCCCACAAAGAACATCATACCCTAGTAGTGCATCGTCTTCAATATCTGCTATTATAGCTTCTGTTGTAATTTCCAACTGACCAAGTTTCACGGCGAATCTTGCCTTCCCAAATTCTTGTATTGGCGCTCCACCTGCTCCTTTCAAACAGGCTGACTCCCCTAAAACTGGTTTCTTGTCTTGTCCAATCCTGTCGAAAACTTTAGATGAAATTACAGTTCTTGATGCCCCTGTGTCTGCGGTGAATATTATTTGTACACCTTCTACAGATCCTTTGATGTAAATACCATCGCTCATGCCTCTACACTTCTTCACAGTGGTCTTCTGTTCAACCAACTCCGGCTTCGTGGCATCTGTAGACTGTGCTGCTTCCCCTGAACCCCTTTCATGACTCATTGGACTTGTTCCAATGTCAAAATCCTGGTTCAAAACTGGCCTCTCACCAGTCTCTGCAGTTTCACAATCTACCCTCGCCTCTACCCTGGAGTCACTCTGTGTAGGATCTCTGGTACTAACATTAAGTTCTTTGTTATCTTCCTGGCCTTCTTCGCGTACTTTTAACAGGACCTCTCTTTGGCCGCAAGAGCTGGTCCTTTCTCGTTTAAAGATTTTTCTCCCTCTTCTGTACTACTGTGCCTTTGGTCTTTGTTCCTGTCTTGTCGGGCAATTGTGGCCTTTTCTGGGCAATCTCGTGCGAAATGTCCTTCTTTATGGCAGTTGTAGCATTCGCGACTTCTCCCTTGATTACCTCTTGTCCTGTGCTCACTTCGTTTGCCTTCAAGCTTTTCCACTCTCTCTATCAACTTCTCTAAAAGTTTCAGTTGCTTGTCACTTGTGTCAGATTCGTTGCTGTTGAACTGTGGCTTACGGAAGTTTCCTCTACCTTTTAATGTTTTACTCTGAGTAGACACATCAGTCTGGTAGACTTGTCTTTGGCTGTATCCGTTATCTGAACCAGTATCTTCAACCTCTTGGCTTGCTCTTCTTAGATTTTCTCTGTTTCTGCCTTCTCTTATCCTTCTGGTCTGTATAAAATTTACTACGTGAAAAACAGCCTCATCTATGGTTTCCGGTTCTTTGTTGTACTCAACAGCAAATCTTATTTCGTCATCACGAAGTCCGTCTAGAAATCTTCTTACAAGATCTTCGTTCCTTGTTTTCTTATCTCTATAGCCGTGAGCCTTGTCATAGAGGACTTTTAGCTCAGCTGCGAACTCCTCTGCTGTCTCTCCAACCTTTTGTGCCCTCTTACTGAATCGAGAAGCGTACAACCTTGCTGTCTCAATCACCCTATAGCGGTTATTTAATTCGGCCCTAAGGTCCCTATAACTATGCAAAACAGATGGGTGCAATTGCGAAAACACAAAACTAGCTGCTTGGCCTTCAATTCTGGGGAGAAGTTGATCAAGCATTTCATCTTCTGACCATCCACGTCTCTCTGCAATTGCTTCGAATCGTGCAGCCCACACTGACCAGTCTTCAGTACCAGTAAAAGCTGTTATTTTCACTGGGGCGCTGTTGTGTACGAACCTGGGTCTTTGCTGGGGGTAGGCAATAAGATCACCTCTTCCAAATTGCGATAGGTTCGTATTGTTATTAATATAGGCATAGGTCTGGTTAGTGTTGCTGTTATACATGGGATCATTGTGTTGATAGCTATAATGATCAATATTAGCATCATCAGGTACTGTGGCCCTTGTACGAAATGGATGGTATATATTATTAGGAGGGGCAGACTTTCCATATGTATACCTATTACTGGCATATTGATTTTGTACATTGCTATACAGGTTCTCTGTTGTACCTGGGTCAATTATATTAGTTTCGGGGTAGCTCTGGGAGTTTGGTACAAATTCAGCTGCAGCTGGCCAGGGTCTGTACTCTTCCCTCTGGCGACTACTTGAGGGGTTCGAGCCCTGACTGGCAGTACTTTTGGTAGCTTGTATTGGAGTTGACTGTTTTAGGTCTTTTAACCCTTTGACAACATCTTTTAGGACATTGGTAACACCACTCATCAGTTCTGACATTTCATGCCCAGTATTACTATTAGCTCTATCTTTAGAATTGTGGGTATCATCTGGTACATGTAAGTGGTCACTCACAGTAGAGGCAACATCAGAGATATCATCAGCAGTATCATAACAGTCAGCTGGTTCGTCAGGGCAATTAACATTATCAGATTCTCTAAAAGTAATAATGCCCTCGCTGTCAACTGCTCTTGGCTCAGACATCATGTATTGCTGGTCCTACTAATAAAATATTTTTTAGACCTGAGCGGTTGTTTTGATATGTGTGTTGATATTTAATCACACTGAGTTTGAGGTGTTGGTTCGATCACAGGATCTGATGGGTGTGTTGAAATCAGATCCCACCGCTGCCACCATAAAAAGTGTCACGTGCTAGACATTTGATTAAGTTTGGGTAGCGTGTTTAAGTTGTATCCTGTACAGGTATCTGGATATGCCCCTTTTGATAATAGTTTGGTAGCGTGCTAGGTTCAGCAATGGCAGCTTCATTCAGTGGACAAACCAGTTTATACCTATTACCTATAGCTTTGTTACTTAGTATTGGTTATACCAGGACTAAACTTGTTCTAGTGTAAATACACTGCGAAATGAATAACACGAAATCCGTTGAAATTAATGACTTTAATATAGGGTGAGATACACCCTTGAAAATATTGCAGTTTACAACCAATTCAGAATAACTTCAAAGTGTTATATAGTCTGTGCAAATCTATAAAGTCAACTTGTTATATTAACAATAACAACAGTACTTGTAAATTCTAAATAACTTAGAGTGACACAGATAATGACTTCATGAAAACTGTAGCTATCTATGTAAGACGAAAATGGCTTTCCATAGTTTTTACGCGCAACGAAAATGGCGAACCAGTAGACCGTGACTGACTATTGACAAAACCAAATAATCCAATAAACAGTGCTTCACAAGAGCAACAGTATATGTTTAATGTAAAAGTTCATCAAAATTACTTCAAAAAGTGTCTCTTTATCTTTAAAGAATTAATTAAATGTCTTTCCAACAAATTTTAACAGCCGACAACGTATACTTTGTAAAATTTACTTAATAATCTCTAAGAACCAAATGAGCGTAGTTGTCTGTTGGAAATTCTGGTGTAAACTCTTCCTCAACCGAAAATCTGGGCCTTTTTATACCCATACGCTAAAATCAACCCAAAATAGTGGTTGAAGAGGTTGATCAACCAAATTCGGTCGTGGCTGCTTCTGCAAGTGATCGTTTCTCCCAACAACTTTGGTTGATTCGACCAGAAATGGTTAAAAAACTGATACTTGACTTTAACAGTAAAAACAAGAAAAATCTGAAGTTATACACATTATGTATCATATTCAAAGGCTATTTAAACCAGTTCTATACCTTTGGCAAGCTAAAAGATGCAAGGTTCTGCAGACTCATGTTTTGTTTACAAGTTTGACAGGTAGTTGTCCGTAACAACCGACTAAAACGGTCCATAATGCATTGCGATAAATGGCTGCCACAGAGAAAAAGTAAACACATGTTTAACTCAATAAATGACTATATCTGCAGAAATACATGGAATTAAATAAAGTTACTTGGCAGAATAGTGCAGAAATGCGTGTGCTACAAGTTGCAATCAGATTTCTTAACATGGCAATGGATTAAAGTGCAAAAATAATGCATGTAAGTTGGAAATATACATGTATAGCGAAAACTGAACAAACTGTGATAGGAATTCAACTTACAAGTACTACAGATTTAAACTAGCTTATAACCTGTATAAATGAGTCTGTGGTTTTGATTTTTAAATGAAACTCAGCTCATTGTACATTTTATGGCTGGTTAACATCAGCAGAATCCATCTAAAATGGGAATGAATTCAAGAATAGCTCAGATCAGTTCAAGTACAGTTCATACAAGTTCATAAGTAAGTAAGTTCAGTTAAAGTTCTGTTCTGTTCTGTTGTTAACAGTTTTGTTCATTTCCCGGAACATAACAATATCATCAGAAGAGCGATAGGCCAGGTTTTGGAAATAAACGGTAAACATTAAAGAATATTTAATTAATCGCTAATTGTGTGACACGTTTTGTCTATGTCAAATACATCTGGCCCCATTTACAGTATAAATTTAGACTTGGCTACAATATGTATTGTATGATTATAAAATATACTGCATTTACAAATTTAAAACATTTTTGAAGACAATTTAAATACAAATTATACTCTTATGATAAGGAAGAGTATGCAACGTCTCATATATTATTTTATTATCATAACATCGACTTTTGTAACTACACCGACATAGATATACACGTATTGATATGAAATAAGAGAGTAGAACGTCCAAAGGTGGTTAAAGACGTTATGTTACTTTAACTGTTGACATATCAAAATTTTAATAGTGTTTCCACAACAGGCAGGCGTTTGAAAAATTCAAACTGTTGCCGACATTGCGTCTTTCTGTCAAAGACATCTTAAATACATTGTTACATTTTGAGTAAGTTGTATTTTGTATTCCATTAACAACATGGTATGTTAAGTGGATAAGCGAAATAATGTTCTTAATTAATGCCATCCATGCTAGCGATAATGAAACTTCATCATACATGTATCATATTGCACTAAACAATAAGTGATATTTGTATGTTACAGGTCAAACTAAGCTTATGGCAGCAAAAATACTTGAAAAGATATTTGAATTAGAAGAAGCTGATGATGTCAACAAAAACGAAAGCAAATGTCTACCGCAAGACCAGGTCCAGCTTTCGACACAAACAACAGTCAATACAATGAAGAATGAACATACCAATGTTGGATTGAAACAAGTTTCTGGCCGTAATGTTACCACGAGGACTGCTACAACAAGTTCGTCGCATGAGTTTAAAGACAGTTCTAAAGAAACAGCTGTTAAAATCCCAAAAAGCAGTGATAGATCTGTTTCCACATCTAATACTGAGCCACAACAGTCAACTGCCCAAAGTATGTGTTTCTTCATATTACGTTAAATTTACAGAAATTATATAATGTACCTATTTTTACGTAATACCTCTATTTCAGTATGAATATTATGATCATAAGAAGGAACACAGAATTAATTATGTAAAGCAGTGTTTTCTCCTTTTGATCTTCAAGCACAATAACCAATAATTTTTGCAACGATATTTAAGTAAAAAAAAAGATAATTAAATGTTTTGTTATATAGAATTTGTAGAAGTTTACGTTCCTTGGAGAATCTCATTATGATTTGTACGAAAATGAGAACCTTTGCCGTATCAGAATATGACTTTACTATGTACTGGAAAACCTACTTTACAGAACAATATGCTGAAAATGTCTTATAATTGAGAATGCGTTGAAGATGTATCATATTTTTTATGTTAAATATATATTTAAAATCAGTTAATATTTCGTTTATGGTCCAGTTGATCTATAACAATATTGCTATTTACAGCTTTTCAGTATTTTGTAATTCTCCAGGTAGGTCTCAAATTATCGAAAAGAAGAGGATTAAAGAAGAAAACGAAAAGTTGAAGCAACAGTCAATTTGCACAAAATGTAAGTAGAACGATGTTTGCATTGTGTTTCTTCCTTGTGGACATTTAGTTACATGTGAAGATTGCGCACCAACAATAAGACACTGTAATGTTGTGAACTGTGGGAAATATATCAAAGGGACTGTCAGAACATACTTATCCTGACAAGATGCTAAATATTGTTTAAATCTCTAACGATGCATGAAAAGAATGTGTGGTTATTTCCACAGGCTATGTCAATGCCATTGATTTGATAATTACAAGTATGATGAAAACAAATAATACTGATGTCTGATTGTGACATATGCTAACAATGATGATTCAGAATTGTGACTAACATTCGGTGGAAGAAAAGGTCAAAACTTTTTTAACGTTTTAAAACAAACAGATTTTATCCGTGATTTATATTGTTTATTATTCTTTCTTGTTAAAATCTAACAAATAATGGCTAGTAAGTGTCTGCCAACCTACTAATTGGCATTCCTGTTATGTGCAATATTCAAAATCATTTAGGTAAAAAAGTATCAAATAAAATCTGACGGTTTATATGTATATGTAATTTTAAATAAACTCTAAAAATCAATTTTTGAAGATAATTGCTATATTAATTAAAATTGTTAACTCTGCTGTGATATTTAACAAGTATTTATTTACGAGTATTGTGTTTAACAGATGCATCTTAATTTCATATCTAGAAAAAAAATCTTTCTATTCTACACGTTCGTTGATATCGGTTGTTTGTGCAAGAAAAGTGTCTGTGCTAAAAACAAACATCTCAATTCAGGCATTAATTAAGAAGTTTTTAGCTTTGTTTATTGCGTTATTCATTAATTATTGTGATATTTTGTAAAGTTTATATGTACCAGAAAATGTTAATGTGAAAGTTGTCCAAATCCATGTTGCTATGTAACAAGCCTGTGCATTCCTTTATATGATTTTTACTTACGTGGACATATAATGTCATGTAGACATGTGTTGCTGTTGTCTTTTAACTTTTGACATGCCTGTGAGAATTTATTGATGTTTTAGGACATTGACATTGAATACGTTAACTATATAAACGAAAGATTGTGATCAGTTATCATTATATTATTGGCTTTATGATCCCATCCTTTTTATGGCATATTTTAGGCTTGGATTAGCGATTGTCATCTAACTTTTTACCTTGTATAATATGTGATAGTGATTGTGATATTTGTTGTGCAAATAGAATACGAATTCTCATATAATTCTAAGTTCAATCATGTTTTTCTTTCACATTTCATTTAATCTGGTCTCAAGTATTTCTGGACACTGTTTACAGGTTGCACCCTATAGGGGTTGTTGCAATGTACATTCTATGTGACTGTGTGTATAAATATCAATAAGTGGAAATCAGTTCTGAATTATATTTTTCATTTTTGTTATTTTGTATTGTATTTACTATGTCCTTATACTGAATTCGTAATGTTTGATATATGACGTTATAGGCAATCAATTTATATGTCTTAAATAATGAAATTAGTAATATATTAGTAATAATAAGCTAAAAAAGAAATACTGAAACTTGGCCTGTTTTAGTGTGTATGTAGGTTTAATGTACTAACTGAAGACTTGTTAAAATTGTTAGTATAGTTGTAATGTTTTCGTGATATAACTGATTCGTTTAATATTTTATGTCAGTCGTGATCTGATCTTTACAAGATTTACAACTCATTATATAGTATACCTGTCACAAATACTTAATCCTGATTGACCAATAGCGTTCACGCGCCGGGTCTGCAAAAGTATGTGTAGACTTGGAAAATGATGTGTAGACCTGCACGGATTTCAAGACGTCATTTCTGTAATATTTTCGTGTAATTGTACTGCTTTTTATAAGGTATACGATGTAATCATTCGTCCTCGGTCAATATCACTTTTAACAGGTCTGCAAAACTATATATTGACCTCGAAATTAGTCTATAATTGTATATTATATAACTTATCCGTCGTTTAGTCGGTAACTGATTCGTTACAGTCAGTGTATATATCGTGTAATAAAATGCAAACTCACGTGTCAATGTTATATCTTATATTTTTTATTACTAGTAGAAGATCTAGTTGAGATAATGCACATTTTTTACTGCATAATAATTGCTTTCTATATGTTGATATAAATAAATAATGTGTAACGTACAGCTTGTTTCATGTTTTTCTTTCAAATTTCAATAGTATGCGACAATATTTCCCTAGCACTCATTAATCCTCGTCACTACCTTCGGTTCGGTGTGTTTCCGTTATTTCAGTTGAGTATGAAATACTTTCCACTTTCTGAAATGGCATAGTGGGACATCTAATATGCCTACATGTAACTTGTATGCAAGGTTACATTGGTTGAAATCCTGCACAGATAATTTTTATATCTAAAAGTTATTTATAAGGGAATGGCTTTTTTGTGCTTAATTTGTGACACTATTTCATGGACTGTCTAGCTTTTGTATATTGTATGATTTCTTAGTTTTCTTTTTTTTAAATGTGGGATGTTTAAGCGTTGTTCTGTGATTTTTATCTTTGTGTGTTATTACATAAAATTACATCAAAATTCAGTCTTGCTAGCTGTGTCGGTGCCGCTACCGGCATCTGAGTCTGTGGAGTTTTGTCACAGTCGATCATTTAGGCCGTTGTGCGTAGAGTCATGATCCCAATTTCATTGAAACCGTCAATGGATTTGTACGGTCTGCGTTCGATACATCAGTGTCCCGACCGCAATTAACTTGATACGCTCCGCTAGATTCCATCGTCCGTTCAATAATTGAATTGTCGTCTGTCCCTGGGTTATCTTCGAATAAACACGGAAAGAGTGTGTGTACATTTGTATCGTGAATAATGTATATACAGTCAAACCTGTGTTAAAGACCATCACTGAATAGAGACCACCCTGCGAATAAAAACCATATTTGTAGCCTTTGTTCACAGGTTTGATTGTAAGACTAAATTTTGATGGATGGTCAAGTAAAGATTGAAAGTCAGTGATTAATGTCCTTCAAAACATCATGTTGGTCCCCTTGAAGGGTAATATCAATTTAATTTATTAATGTGTAATTTGTCTGCTGCCTTTTCTCAAAGTTAGGGGAGTCATTCTTCTTCCTGTAAGACTGGTTGGTTCGTGCTGTGTTTGATACTTCATATATCATTTTGTTTATACCGACAGCAGGTCTTTTCGCACCATTGGTCTATGATATTTTTCTTTATGAAAATGTAGCCTCTGTGTTTAATTATATTGACAAATTTTAAATCTCAGTTTTAATTTTACTTACGAAAAATACACGCATATCGTCTTGCGAATATTTAAGGATATAGCGCAATTAACCTCAGTATATAAAACGGACCAAGTTTACTTTCCGTTTCAAAATAGAAAATGAAATCAATCTATAAGTAAACGTCTTTTGTTTTTACGTTACAGTTATAAGCCATTAAAATGCTTATGAATTAAAATTTATGTCTGTAAATTTGGTATTAAAGTGGACCGGGTATTTATGTGTAGTAACTACACAACTAGTCGCGATCAGTTGGCCGCTATCGGTTTACATTTCTTTATTTACCATATTCGAACGAAATATAGATATAAATGTATCGTCATGTAGTCACGTAATATGTAAAATCTGTTATACATTTGGGAAACCAGATTGGAAAATTCCAACTAGATCTAATTTTAGAATTTTTTAATCGGTTTTATGATAAAACCGACTTTACATAAATTATTTTTATATATAGCGGAATTGGACTTCCAACACGTTGATTCACTTCAGGTTGGATCTTAATTAAATTTAGACTGAAACGTTTCACTATATACCTTCATATTTTTTTGCTACGTAGTCCCATAGACTACACCGCGTATAAGTTCTACCGGGGGAGTGTCATTTCAGGACTTCAGAGTACGAAGCGGATACAACGCATACGTTAGGCAATATAATTGCACAGCTGTTGCATTGTTGGAATACCACTTACCTTTATTCAATAGGTATGACTTGTTCAGACTTTTAAGCAGATATCGGTAATCAATTAAAACGTAGTATTTTCAATATGAAAAAGCTGCTTTTTAACAACGTTAATAGATCAAAACAAATTTCAGCGATCGAAAATTTGTAAATGTTGGAATTTTCTTTATAAGACTACAGACATGAACTACATTAAGTAGTTGCCGCCCTTCATCAATGAACCATTTAATCATTAGCAAATTCACATTAGCGTCGTGTCTAAATCTGAGAGAATGTTATTCATAGGATTTGTAGCGCTTGTCCTACATGCCTTATTTGGTCATGATTGTGAATCGCATGTCTTGATACGATCAAGTGGCTATGACGTAGGCAAATATAAACCGGTAAAGAAGCCAGTCTTGGAGTATACTTGCTTAAAGTGTTTGATCGAAATTAACAAAATAAGAAAGTAAATCGGTATAACGAAAATTTGTGTAACAATATAATTTTTTTTTTCATCCGAGCTACAAAACCACGAGAAGTGTCACATCTTAGTTATTATATCTAATGGTTGCAACTAAAGCGGTGTCAGTTCCCTTTAAGGTAATTCTTAAATAATTTAGAAGGCTGTTGTAAATGAATGTTGTTATGTAAGCAATTCAGAGGGGATAAGAAAAGTGTAAACTAAATGGATAAAATAGTTCTATTGCTGATCCAAACACGCAGTTGACCACCAACTTTCTACATTTTTAATAAGTAGACAGGGGGTAGGTATGTTAAAGTATTATACAATGTTGGCTAAGGGAAATATTTCATATAATATTAGTAATTTTGCTTCTGTCCGCTGGAACAATACTACTGCAGCACACGTTTATAAATGCTTCGAAGTATCAGGCAGCTTAGTTTGACATTAAATCGAATAATTTCTTGCTGGAATTGCTTCTTTTTTCAGTATAAAATTATAGTCAGCTTCCAGGAATTGGGGGGGCGGCGGGGGGGGGATTTTTATATATGCCTCGAAAACTAGAATTTCATTCCCCAACCCTTTTAAACATTTTTCTCCTTTACTTTTTGTTACATCTAAACAAACAAAACAAAACAAAACAAATGATGGTTACCATAATTACAAAATATTTCAGATTTGTATATTTAGGTTTCAGATAAATGCTCATAAAAAACCCATGTACCATTCATATATTTGTAAATTTCGATATAGTTGCAATTTATACAAAAAAATACGAAATATAACCAACTATTTCATTATTCTCAATTGATATAAACGTCACGGATGCATCACAGAAACTGGTGATTTGTACACTTATGGTTCTCAGACCAGTGTTAATGTAGAGCAAACAATAATTGATTTACTGCATTCATTAAGAAACAGTGTTGTTTAAGAGTTTTATCCTTTTTCACGCATGGCATCACCTATAGCACCATTAGTCGTTCTCTTAGTACTTGTTCTGCGGGGTTATTTTTCAGATTGATGACTAATGTATACGAGAGCGTCCCTTTAGACTGAACAACGCTGCAATGTACAAACGAAAGTCTGTCCAGGTACCTGAACTAGAAGATGAAGATAACGAAAAGAGACGAAAGAAATCCTCTGAAATTCCGGATACAGACGATTTTCATAGGCGATTAAATCAAACTTCAAACATATTTCGGAAACATGGCGCACAACGTTCCAAAAGAGCTTTGGTTTTACAAAGGCATCCTAGTCGAAAAAAAAGGAGAAAACCCCTTACAGTTGGTGGTAAAATAGTCAGCAAAAATAGTGTACAGACTGCAGCTGGGATAACTGGGGCTTCTTCAATCACAATTTCAAGGGAAATTAACCCTTGTCAAGCTTCGACAGACGAAAATGCACAAGGCTGTCAGGTTTCTTCAAATACCACCGTCAGAACAAACATCTTTGAACCACTACTTAGCATTATCAACAAACTGGCCAACGGAGAAAATTTACCGCCTCAAATAACGATGAGATACGAGATGCTGCGATTCTATACACTTCGTTTTTATCCAAAAGAAAACAAACCGTATATAACAAGAATCGCACAGGCTGGATTTTATTTTGCCAACAACGGTGATGAGGTAGTTTGTTACTGTTGCGGGGTGAGAAAGAGTGAGTGGACAGAAACTGATATACCAATGGACGTTCATCGCAAAATGAACCCTAACTGCATGTTTCTGCGTGAAAATTCGGAAGTGAACATCCCAATTAAAACTGAAGAAGCCTCAACAGAAGATGGCGCATTTTATTGGTCTGAAAGAATTTTTCAGGCAGGCATATTTACAACCAATGAAACAACAAGAAACAATTTGAAAAGACAATTTGATGCGCCAAGCAAATGTATTGTAGTAGAATCTGCCGCTGCTCAGATGAATACAGTAATGGGTGCAAACCAGATTTCAGTCGGCGACCATCATCTACCAGTTCCTTATGTTGACTCTGTGACAGCTGCGAGATTTGAGCCACTGATAAACATTATTAACAAGATGGCAGATGGACAAAATGTGCCGACTGAAATCTCGATGAGATATGAAATGTTACGATTTGGTACACTCCGTTCATATCCGACAGAAAACAAACCATCTATTACAAGAATGGCACAGGCTGGATTCTACTATGCTTACAATGGAGATGAAGTTATTTGCTATTGCTGCGGGACAACAAAAAGTCACTGGAAAGAAAAAGATAATCCTTCGGATATCCATCGGCAGCTAAATCCAAACTGCAGATTTCTACTTCAGAATGCCGAAGTAAATGTTCCAAACAAACACAGCGTTACGTCACCAGGGGGGTCTGACGATAATTCTTCTATTCAAAGATCAGCTCCGACACTGCCACAAGTTAGAAGCGACGTAAAGGAGGAGAATAGCGCTAGCAACACACAAGAAACGGGTGTGTATAGTTTATCATATTTTAGACAATCTATTAACACGTCATTAAAGTTAAGTAACTTAATCGCACTGACAAATCATATATATCCATTATAGTTTTATTTGACTTTTGAAGATAACAACAGGCTATAGCACCAATATCTAATTAGTAGTGTTTAATTCTTATGTTATGTTACCAATATGAAAGCTTTTAGATTCCGTTTCCTTATCATATTCCACTTTATGTAAGTATAAAAAAAAACTTAAAGCCTTTTTGTTTTACTTTTGAAACAATTATTTTTTAGCATTATTCATGTTTCTATATCACCGAAACGAATTAACTGTGCCACAATGATTTCAATATTTTCTATCGCTAAGGTATAATAATGCAATAATGTAACGTTAATTCTCGTGTTATTTAAGTATACTCATTTTATCTTATGAAGAAGTTCAGAACGATGATCGGAACGAAAGACCACAACAACCTGTGCCGAAGTATTCTAAGTTCACAGACTACGATGATCGGCTTCAAAGTTTCAGTCGTTGTGGAGACATTTGCATCCAGCCAGACACCCTAGCAGAATCTGGTTTCTTTTATGCTGTATTCGGCGACTGTGTAAGATGTTTTCAATGCGGTTTAGGTAAGTACAATACAACATGTGATTACAAACGTTCATGTACATGTTTTTGTTTCGTGTTTCACTTTGTGTGCCCAGCACTTTTCCGCACAATTCCGCACTAGTGTGTTTGATGAATTGACATTTTAAACATGTTTAACATTAAAACAGTGGTTTACTCTATCGCTATGGTTAAATGTAAATTAGTTTTAAATTTGTTCATTTTGTTGAACGTGTTATAAAAATAAAAAGGGAAAGTTTCCTGAGACCAATAATGGATCGTAACGGTTACAGCTACGTTTCATATTAATCAACTAACAATCTTGATAGAGGATCACTTGTTTTGGCTTGCATACTATATAGACTGTGTAAATCAAGTTTGTGAAAAGGTCTGCCACACGGTGCTACCTACCAAATATTAAATCTGTGCATCGAGACGATTGATATATAACTTTATTTTTTCGCAGATCTCTATCGAATGGGCATAGTATATGGTATAAGAAATTGAGAAATGTGTGTAGATACATTTGTTTACCATTACCTTACATGAACCCGAAGAGACGGTACTTTACTTGAATGAGTTTTGTCCCAACAACAGCTTATTTTGCCAGTCAGATATCTTTCTTTGTAATATAAGGCCTATCCAAAGTGAGCATGTGCATTTAATTCCCATTGTCTCTAATTACAGGCCTTCGAAACTGGTCAGAAGAAGATGATCCATGGATTGAACATTCAAGGTGGTCAAAAGATTGTTCTTTTGTAAGAAAAATGAGGGGTAAAAAATTTGTAGACCTCGTACAAATGGCAGTGCACTATTCGCAAACCGTAAGTGAAGCAAGTGTTATAAAAGTGAGATTTAAGCTCCGATGCTAGACAGACCGGTTGGTGCAACTATCATGACTGTGCCAGTGATATAGTATCTGTTTTTAATTTCATAGAAAATTACTTGAATCTGTATTTTGTGTTACATCCCTGTGAAAATAACCATAAAATCACAGTCATGAGTGCTCGACTGTAAAGATATTTTCTAAAGCAAAAGCTATCTGTATTTACTCTCTAAATGCTAAATGTAGTCCATGTCCATTCTGAAGATATGTTTTCTATCTCAGTCGGAATGGAATGCTCGTATCTGATAACGGACTTTTCATTCTCTTTATACTCCTTACAATGCTGTCTTTTCTTTACTATACACACAGGGTGGTGAAAACGATGATACTTACTCTGGTGAAGGTAGAACAGGTAAGTTTTTTATTCGAACTTTTAAATTGATAAAACTAAAAGTTCTGTTTGATATGTTTTCCTTTTCGAAATAGTACAAAGTGTTATGGTAGATAGTCAAGTTACTTAATTACAACTATGAAGTCATATATTCTGCACTCCCGAAAGATAAAGAGGACAACTACTAAAAGTTGAGATCTATATTATTTCAAAATGTTGATTATCGAATACATGTCTGTATCTTTCTTGAGTTGATTAATCGATCATGTGTACAACTAATAGAGCAGCGCAGCCATGAGACAATATAGAAACGATACGCACTTTGGGATCCCATTTAAATATAGCTTTTATTTCGGGATCCCATCTAAATATAGCTTTTATTTCGGGATTCCATCTAAATATAGTGATTTTTGGGGGGAATATAGAATTTAGTTTCGCTTTCAAAGTTTTAGATCAGATTGAAGAAAATGTTCATTTAAACGAAACGAAGGAAGATACAATACTTATACCTAGTCATGTAATAAACTAGGCCGTCTTCTACTGTTCGTAAATAGAAAACTCAAAATTATGAATTAGATATTAGAATGCATAATTTTATAAGTAGGCCGATCTGACACAGTTTGTGACGAAACTATTGCGGCGTCCTTGATGCAAAACTGGTTTTGTTGTTATCTTTTTTTCCAGGAGTGGCAGGTATCGTACAGGTAAAGGAGGGGATCACGAACGAGAATGATAAGGTAACGCAGCCGGCAGTTTGCAAAGAGTGTAGAATGAATGAGGCATGTGTTGTGTTCCTGCCTTGTGGACATTTAGTCTCATGTGAAGTGTGTGCTCCAAATATGAAATATTGTACAGTGCCGAGCTGCCGGATTCGCATCAAAGGCACTGTTCGGACATACATGGCATAGATAAACATTTTTGAAAAATGCTTAATGATCATATTTGCGATACGAAATACATTCCTTGGACTTTATGTATGATATTTTTTGTTGTACGATGTAGAATACTTTATATGGATCTCATTTTTGTAATGCCAGGTCAGTTGACTGACTTTTCTGAGCTCACTTGTAGTTTCCTTTTCAAACTCTAATCGAACGTGACATATCCAAAAGCATCATATCTTTCCTCACAAATATATAGGTAATCCCTTTTTTCTAAATACAAAAAAAAAACAGATGAAATTTTTAGCGACATAAACGGAAAAAGAATTTAAAGACATATCCATTGAAAAACTGTGAACTTAGGGTTACCCAAAGATATGTTTATTTGCTACACACCAACAAATTTAATCTTATGACACTTGTTACTTCATGCTTAAATTATAACGCAAAAGTTATACACAAATTTTGGGTCAAACTCACTGTTTGAAAGTACAATAACTGTTACTAAAATCACAAAGTTCACATCTGGATGTTTGTTTAATTGGTGTGTTTGTGACCTTGGCGTGAAGGGCAATGATACCTAGGTCAGCGATATAGGGCAACTATGGCCATCTTATTTAAAATGTACCCACTTTAACATAATCATAATATGTTAATTGGTCTTCTGCATGCTAACGCATCATCTAATCCCAGATGAGAAGAACAGAACAGCATATCATATCTTCATATCATATCTTTATTTCGCCTTTTACACGGACGTTCTTGTACGTAAAACTGAGGGTTATCTCATTTGCAGTGATTCCATAAAGTCACCTAATGAATGTCTATCTGTATTTAAGTGTTTTTGTCTCTTTGAAAAAGAGTTTATTTTATTTTATTGCCCGTTTCAACCGTTTTTAGGCCTTTTATACAAACAGGTAGTTTTCTTAACCATCGTGGGACTAGTGTCCTATCTTCTGTAAGAAACTGTCTTCTTTTTTCACATGAAGTGTCATTGTCGGTAGTTTTAATAAAAAAGAAAGACGTTTATTTGAAAATTTGAGCGATTCGATTGGTTGGCAAATGGTAATGGTGTCAAACACTAATCCGCGTTACCAGGCATATCAAAGAAATGTTGTCTTGTTTAAGTAACGGTAAACCAAAACAAGTCTTACCGGTTTTGGCGGGAAATAAATTGTGAATAAATACTGAAGGATGTGAGCGATATATCACTTTCTACGGAGCATTCACTTTGCATTCAAATTCAAATCATGATAATAAAGTTTATAAATTGTATTCTTCTGAGAGCAGTGCAGTGCATTATGTTTTCATATAGATTTTAGAAGTTATGAATAAGAAAGCGAAAGTTGTATTTTAAGGTTGGAATAGTACACAAGTAGAAACGTACACAAGTACACAGGTCTTTAGGTGATATATATGATCAAAACGAAAAGTTTTTTGTTTGACATGGAGCAGAACATCGCTGAGTATACTGATGGCCAATTTCTTTTCTCTGGCTTGGGGCTTAATCTAGGTTTCAAGCCAACTGACGGATTTCTTTTCTACAATCTCGGCTTGGTCTTGAGCCTTGGACAGTGTCCAAGCCAGCTTTCAATGACCGATTTCTTTTCTCTAATCCAGGATTGGAAATGCGCTCGTGGCCATTGTATTTTCAAACCACCTATAGGGTAGGCTTGAACGATTATTTATCTACTATGAAAACACGAATAACTGCACCGTTATACTGTACATGTATATGCACCTGAGTACATGTAAATCAGGTGTATGTGAACTATACAAAATTAAACATTCTTTGCATATAGAGAATAATGGCCGCAAGATATCTTGAATTTTTGAAACTTTAGAAAGTGAACGCGAAGAACGACGACGTCAACGCCCGAGAAAGGACGGATCCATTTTTCGTGTACGATGATGTTGATTTTTTATGCAGATTCCGTTTGACGAAAGCTTGTACATTGAATTTAATGGACGAAATTGGTATGCATTGCTTCTAATAGTAAAAGATAATATTTTATTTCCAAAGTGTAGATTCTATATCTTGTAATACAAATATGTACATGTAATACATCAGTTACACATTGCATATGTCGGTATTGTATGCAGAAACAAGAGCTCTAATGCCAACACGTTCAACTTAAAAAATTAAATGACTCTATGATAATTTCTTGTTATCAACTTTAATGACTATAATAATTTCTTGTTATTAAGTTGTCTTCAGGATCAAATTATTTGTCCCTTATCTTTCACAACCCACACTCATACTCCTCACCTACACCCGCACCGCCCCCTGCCCCCCATCCCCCACACCCTGCGCTCTGTATCCAGCTCTCTGTTTCGCAACTTCCTATTCTTACGAAAAAGGTGATGATAACATTTATTTTGAATAGTTACTTTTCTCTGTAGTTGTACAGTACACAAATGTCAGAACTGTCATGTTTGCTGCTTATTATTTCTGAAAACTGTAAGAAATATCGAATGTTTCCATGAAAGCATATCAACAGTGATGTTGAGTTCTTTGCAAGACTCTTCTGACCAATATAACAGTTGCCTGTTGCCAAATGTGTAAATATTTAACTCACGAATGTTTCAAAATTGAAGTAACAACGCCACTACTATAGAGACGTCGATCCTAATTGGTTACGTCATGTAACTTTGCGACTATTAAATAAATTGTCAACTCATTTGTAATTTTGATATTTGCGACTGTCTTTACGGTTTTTAATGTTAACAAATATATTGAACGGCTACTTTCTTTTACAGGTAGTGTTCTAAAAATTTAGGAAAAACATTTACATAAAGTTGCGTATGAAATCGCATTGATTTTGAACACTTTTTATCGAGTCTGGTTTTCTCGTGAAGCGGCATCTTTATACTAATTTGGTGGTGTTTAATATTTCATTATGATGATGAAAATGATAAAATTTAAAATAAGATGTGTATTTTTCCTAAGTCACGCATTTACGCACCCCTTTCTGTTACGCTTACAATTTATCAAAAAGAAGGCCAGTTATTCAGCCGTCCGTCTGTCCGTCTGTCCGCCAATCTTTATATATCATTTACACTTATGCATTTTTATGTAATTAGTGAGTTGGTTTGGAAAGATAAAAAGATAAGTGATACCTTTGTCTGTGTAGTCCTGAATAAATTAAAAATTATGGAAACAAATATAATATTTATGTGTGTTTATTGTTCGTAACAATGTTACATTAATAGGAAACAAATCCCTGAGTTACGGGAAAATAACTTTTATGTACCTTTCCCCTATCTTTTCTCCACCACCTCTCATTTTCCTGCCTGCCTGCATCATTATACCTTCCTTATTCGCTCGTTCTTTCCGTTTTCGTCCGTCCGCTCACTCACTCACACGTTATAATTTTATCGTACTCTATAAATTCATTCATTATTTATTATGAGACATTTAGCGCATCGGGTTTTTATTTGCCTAGTTTTTGATAATTTCATAGACTTTATTAATTAACATATATTCCGTCAGTCACTGCGGTTTTTTAAATGAACGACTATCACAGTGCCGTTAATAGCATGTTTCACGTAATACCCGTGCAATTTTCCCCAAACTAGGATTGAAATCAGTACAAAAGAAACGGACAGAGGTTTGACCAAGACAGAGAAAAGAAATCCGCATTAGCTTGGATTCAATCCTGGATTGAAACTAGGCTTGTTCAATCTAGGTTTCAAACCAGGTTTCAATCCACAGAAAAGAAATTGGCCATGAGTGTCGTTTGATGTGAAAATCCCGTCATCTTATATCCTGAGGACAGCTTAGCACTCGCCACGGGTACAGGTTTCTTCCTGGCAAAACAGTGGAGTTTTTCCTGTGCGGCTTTGGTGTCTCGATGATGGATATGTTGACATTTCAGTATACGACATTTACGCTAGTACAGTGTTTTCAAAAGAGATTTTGTACATATTTTATACTGTGATTTTTGAATTATGAATATTTTATCGTATATAGACCTATCGTAAGAAATAGATATGAAATAATGGTAATTACTAATTAGTATCATAAGACTCAATAGTATGTTTGTAAGCATAAAGCTGTTGTATGTTGTGTAATATCTTTTCTCCCTGTGTTCCTGCAGCAACATACTGTGTCTCAATAAAACAGCTACTATTGCAAAACTGTTGTTGGTGTTGTTTCGCTTTTTAGTTAGGTTAAGACCATCAATTAATGAACTGTTACAGTGATTTCAAGTCCTTAGAGCAGTGATCGGTAAAACAAGTAAAACCGAACCCTTGCTCATGAGATAAGGGTGCTTTTCCTCGATGACTAGATTAATGGCCGGTTGCACAACAAACGATTATCCAAGCGGCTATTATACCATAATAGAGAGTAATCGAACAGGGAGTTAATCCTGAGTTATGTTCCGATTATTTTCGTTTGCTGAACGATTTTTTTAGATACGACTTAAAATATCTGACGTTCGTGCAAACGAGTTATCTAATCTAGGCCTATACAAGCTGATGTTATACTTAATGTAGTGCTATTGGTAGGAATCTGTTAAAAACGAGGTACAGTGTTTTTGCCATTTGAAAGAGAAATTGTATAAGAAATAGTTGACAAATACAATGATGTTGTAGAATAAGCCAAATAAAGCAAAAAGAAAGTAGATCTTACTTTAAGAATTTCCGAAAAGAAAAACTGCACCGACGTTTCACATCAGAATACAATTAAAATATACATTTTTATCTTTAAATACAATAATAATAATGATATGAATCACACAACTGTTAAATAATATGCATGTATATGTATTTACACAAATTGTACATCAGCAATAAAATATGATTAAACTTAAATAATGATATTAATAATGATAATAATATTAATGATAATTCATGATCATTAATAATAATAATATTAGTAATGAACTAATAATAGTAACAGTTAATGCATTTTATTTTTTTATTCATTATCATAATTATTATAATTTGTTTTATTATTATCATCATCATCAACATAATTTTTAAGCGGAAAAGGAATTTAGCCCAGTGACATTTTTAATTTATGTAAATGATATAAATATCTGTTGTGATCTGTTCATAAACATCATTGTAGAACAGCCAGCTTTAAACTGAAAGAACTTGTTGTGTTTTTAATTATTTCATTATAAGTTTCTTTTAATGTAAATTATAAATGATATGTGAAAACCGGGGAAAGTATATCAGATAATACCGAGCCTTAATACGGCATTTTTGTAAATTGTAATTACATTTGATTAAATCACATTCTGACCACTGGGTATTCAAAAAGGCGCATACCCAGCTAGATTCGAATACCCGGCCAGCTGGGAGTTGGGTTATTCGAAGCTAACTTGGTATTGGCCGTAACTTATGCAAAAACCCAACTCATAGCTGGCTGGATATTCGAGTTTAGCTAGGTATTCATTGAACGTTTAGCGAACACCAAGCCTCCAGCTTGCAGGTTATTTGAAGCTAGCTGGGTATTCGCAAAACGCATTTTTTAGCGTATCCCCACCTCCCAGCTGGCTGGGTATACGAATCATGCTGGGTATTGGCCTTAACTTATGTAAATCAAAGCGCTGTGAGCGTTGAAGGCCTGGGGGCTATAGGTTAACTCCCCGAAAAACAACTTTTCACCTACGTGTTCTGCGTTGAATCTTACCTAAAGCGCGGGTCGAAATGTGCAGAGGACGAAATTCAATATATGACACAGAATGAATGATTCACAAATATATGGGTGACAGGGAAGTTTGTTTTATTATGAAATGTACGTTAAATGAAAAATAATCACATAGTCAACATTATAAAATGTTTAAGCCAGTACAAATAATTCGATCTGCGCTTTGTACAACTTCAAGCGATATGATCTGATGATGTGGATCGAAAATTATTGTGTACCAATGACAAGACCTTGAAACAGAAATAAACAAAGCAATACCAGCAATGAAATATAAATACAGTACTGTACAATGTGTATAACAGAGAAAACCAAAAATGATTCTGGGTTACCTTGTAGTTGTAATCAGTGAAACCGTTCACTGGGCCTCGACATGCAGCGTCCTCGATAAATGGCGGGTGAATTTGATCACGTTAGTTCCTTCTCGGGAATGTACGTAAATTATATCTTTTTTTAAAGACATTTATTTTTAGGTAAATATATATGTAATCGTTCGTAAATAACAAAGTTGTCAATGAAATAACATCGGAAATTTGAAAATCAAACTACAAACTCTTATATCGAGCTTCGTACGTTTTCGTAAATTTCCGTAAATATCCGTATTTTTCCGTGATATGCATATGATTATCTTCCGTAATCAGCTAACAGCGCATTAATTTCTAAAACAGAAAAAATGTGTAATGCAGCCCGTAAGCTATATACCTTCCTGCAGTCGTTTGAAGTTTTATGTACTCTTTTTATTTGTAACATGTTCTTATCAT
This sequence comes from Saxidomus purpurata, assembly GCA_022818135.1. Classification (NCBI taxonomy): domain Eukaryota; kingdom Metazoa; phylum Mollusca; class Bivalvia; order Venerida; family Veneridae; genus Saxidomus; species Saxidomus purpurata. Next base: position 40,498,213 of record JAFMSR010000015.1, read on the forward strand.
ATGCGGCATTCAAACAGAAGATTGATCTGGTCTGTCTTGCACTACTTTCGCATAGCGCATGTTTACAGTTGTTATTCGCACATAGCACGGCTAAAATTCTTGCAGGGTTTGAAATGTGGTATACTAACTTAGGCCTTGGGGACTTTCAGTCCCCAGGCCAAAAACCAAACTCCTAGCTGGCTAGATATTCAAATCTACCTAGGTATTGAATACCTCATACCTAATACCCATCTTCCAGCAGGAACGTAGATTCACAGACGTTAATATTTATACCAATCAATAATTGAAACAACCGCTTCCAGAGACAGTTACCCAAGGTGACGGATACTTCCATCTAAACAAAATGGCTCGTGATAAATACTCTTTTTTAATACCGTCTTGCACTATAAAGTAGATTTCTAAATGCAATCTTATCGAAATAATGCATTTTCATAATAAAAACAAACGATATTCAGATATATGTGTCATAATTATACAGTCATGTATTCTGTTTCGGACTTTCATACATCGGCTTACTTTCTTTTATTTCATCACTATCATTAAACGAAATATGGATGTAATTTAAACAGAATATATATTACATTTTAAACAAAGTGAGAGCTTGAGGCTGGATCAAGGCGCATGTCTGCCACATATAGATAACGCCGCATATATCTCACACGACAAACTGAGGGACGAACCGACGGACGGACAACGACAAAACTATACAAGGGATTAATAAGCGTTAGTTGCCATAAAAACAAAGGCATACCAGTAGTTGTATCACTAGCAGTATCTGTTCAGTGCAATCCTGTGGTTTTTAATCATATCAAAGACTAAAAACACACATTCTACGGAGAAGCGGTATCTGATTCTAACAAAAATATTATTCTAAAATATTGCCCGTATCTATAATAGTCATGTCTCTTCTTAATTAATCTTAACACTAATTAGTCACGCATAAATGAGTTCCATGTTCAACGATAAATTGCCGTATAAACCACCCCACTAGCAGGTTTGGATAATCGCGCGTTAATCGGAATCATAACCGTGAAAAATATGTTCCGGCAACTCAGTTATAATAAGCGGCGCTTATCAAATCAGTTGCTGAAAGATAAGTCGGTGTTCATTAAATCAGTGTTGTGCCATATGGCCGGTTGTTGAACAAATATAATCGGCGCTTAACCCTCGATTATAATAAGCCAGTTGCACAACACTGATTTAATGAACACCGACTTATCTTTCAGCAACTGATTTGATAAGCGCCGCTTATTACAACCGAGTTGCCGGAACATATTTTTTACGGTTATGATTCACGGTTATGATATTTTAAGTCGTATTTAAAAAATCGTCCAGCAAACGAAGATAATCGGAACATAACTCAGGATTAACTCCGTGTTCGATAACTCTCTATTATGGTATAATAGCCGCTTGGATAATTGTGTGTTGTGCAACCGGCCATCAAATAACCATCATATCGACCCGACGTGCAGACCATACGTTTTTCCCCGCGCCGCCTTGTGCTCAATGTCATAAATTTAGTCCAAAGGTTCGACCCTGCTCTTTACCTCGGCTCTGTATTGCCTGAAGGATTTTCAGCAAGTTAGAGTCAATATTTATCTCATCGGGAGTAGGAACTAGAAATTATCTCTTTACATCAGTCCATTAGTAAATCACCAAGTCCGTCCGTAACGGTTTTGTTTGCTCAACATCTCTATCTTTATAAACCATTTAGGTTATATTATGTTGCCTGATGACATGCAGAACCATTAATATAACTGCGTCACCTTAAACTCAATGCCAACACGAGAAGGTAAAAATGTCGCCTCTTGCAGTTTCTGCCAGCTTATCGTATGCAGACCATTCCAGTACTCCCCATAGGTAAATATTGGTAAAACAAAATAAATTTAAAATGCTGGTAGGTCTAAGATTCCTGCAAGCTGTACATCAAAAACACATCTAGCAGAACCCATTTTCACATCCAAATGTTTCAATCACTTAACACAATATAGAAACCGGATACATTTTTACCTAACTGACATGCGACTCCTTGTGGAAGTTCAGCTACATTAAATTTAGAATCAATTTAAATTTTTTTTTTTTTTTTTTTTTTAAACAATTTCCCGCTGTTTACAAAAAATTGCATAAATTGTAGTATCAAAATTAAAACACTGCAAAACAATCTCACAAATAGATTTAAACGTACCCAAAAACAGAATTGTATTACTTTCTCGTGGTCACATTCCTGAATGCGCTTGGAGTTGGTATACTGTATCCCGAATTGGGCAATATTTAAAAACTGTAAGTAATGCTTTTTAAAATAGGACGATTCTTCACCTAGCCTTAAACATTTAAATATGAGGAAAAAATGCAACTGTCGAAGTAAGACGTATTGTTTCACCTTCATTTATAATTTGTGTTGGATAGCAGGTCATCAATTTGGCATTCTTTTGCACAAAAAGGACATTTTTTTATCCTCTTGAAGATAGTGTTAATTAACGTTTGTAGAATCCGACCGACTTCTGGTATAAGGCAGACTACCGCTACGAAAGTTTGTATTGATACTGTTCCAAATGCCTCCCTTGCTACACGTACATTGAATCAATGACTTCTTTTGTACAAATTCATCATTTGAGACCACATTTCGTTGTTTGAACAGGGGCAGCGCTGTCCCTTTGAAGTATTCGCGGTGTTTTACGCCCGTTTAAACCCTACTACAGTTATTTTAACGGCCAACATAACCTTTGGTCCTAGGAACTACAAGTACTGCGTGACATCAAGCGTGAAATGGTCTGCAAGTCAATTAATGGGAGGGGAGCGGTGGTGTAGAGGTTTAGGTGTCTGCCGCTCATCCCGGAGGTTGTGGGGTTGAGCCCCACTGGGGTCAAGACCGTACCTCCTCATATGATACCAGTACTGTTTTTTCCAGGAAGCGGACTCGAGAGTGACTCGATAAGCTAAAAGCTTTCTTTACAAATTAGTATAAACTAATGGGAGAGCATCGTGAAAATGCATTATGCAGAGTATCCCTTAGCCTGGTCACTAGGCCCTGAAAATTCCCTTTTACTTATTAATATTTAATTGTTTTGTGCTGGAACCAGTCTACACTCCAGCGCCGATCTCAGGTGATGAAACTGCCTCAATCATATAAAATAGACTGGAAATAGTGCGTGAAATATAGTTTATAGAATAAACATCAATTTTATCAGACTAGTGAACTATATGTGAAAGTTATCTTTAGCGATCCGTTGAAATATTTCAAGTATTTTTTATATAAATAAAGTCAAATCATTTTCGTATAAGGGAAATAACCGCTATGGGAGGTTTATATTGATACTGCCCAAAATTGCCTCTCTTTCAACTACAATGTATCATAAGATCATTACTCATTAATTGTTCGAATAAAGAAATACCACTGATAATAATAAAAACAATAATATTATGTTTGATATCGGAACAAATTCCAAAATTATTTTAGTGTTATGAAAGCACTAGACAGAAACTGCCAAATCATCAAAATTTAGAAAGAAGTTACTACCGAAATGGATTTCCCTATTTATCATATGAGTTCATGTTTCAGTTTTCGAACGGGGCGCTAGGAGTATTTGTTCGTATCTCAGGCGCGTAGCCAGGCATACTCCCATACTCACGGGAGTACTTCGAATTTCAAAAATGAAAAATATAAATGGCCTAAAAATGATGTTAAACTTGTGCCTAAGGGGGGTTAATGTCCACTCGAGTACACTAACAGTATCAATTTATTTTTAATCACAAATGGTAAACTTGTGTTTCATAAATGCAATAAAATAAGTTTTAAACATCCTAATTATTTACATTATATTTGGCCTCAAAAAAAAAATCGCGCGGGGCTTCGCCCCCCACACCTCCCTTACAAAATACTGGGAGTACTTCAATTGTGTCCCTAGCTACGCCCCTGTATCTACTGTTCCGTCCTAGTGCGAATGGAATTTTGAGAGATAGTCCAGCTAATCCAATATACATGTATATACTGTACTGTGACATATACCCGTGTCTTATTATATCTGATATTTATGATTATTTATATGATTCCCTTTTACATGCTGCATCCATTTTGAAATCCCAGTAACACTCGTGTACGTTCTATTCTCAGAACGTCTATCCTATGCACTCTCATGTGGTCAATTTATATTTAATGGACGTGTGGTAAGCGTATGAGCATAAACGATGTCATTTTATGCGTAGAAGTAGATTCTAATTTTAATTAGCATATAATATCTAATGACTGCGATTCATCCCATAATAGCTATAGTACTATTATTCACAACTAAAACTGTTCAGATTTATTTTGGTAACAGTGTACATATATACGTACATCATTAAAAACACGGCGATAAAACAGATACATGATATGATAAGTTACCAATGACAAGTAAACTATTTATAGTCACACACTTATGCTAGACCATAAAATGGGATAAAACAAACAAAAGAAAATTGAATTTCACTGTGTATTTTAATGTTTGATTTCACTGTGTATTTTAATGTTTGGGATGACGTAGTACCGAAGAAGGTTATCGTTGTTAATAAATGTGAGACAAACAAAGAGAGAAAAATCAAGCTTATGTAACAAATCCCAAAATAGAAGCAATTTATGATTTCCTTCTCAAACAGCACACGGCCCCGGTGTGTAAATTTCAGAAGCTAGTAAATTGTGACGCAGTGGTAGCAGGTTCGCCTCAGGACGAAGGGCCCAGGGTTCAATCCCCATCAGTGCAACGGCGATAGTATCTTTAGGCAAGTCACATATATTTCAACATTGCCTATCTTTGAGGTTGATTTCACCTTGAGTGAGTCTCAAAAGCGGTTAATCTAAGTTGTAATTAAGAACTTGTTTCGCAATCGAGAATACTTGTAGTATAAATTAGTAAATTGTGCGCATCATTGAATAAATTTAGCTTTTCTAACAAGGAGCGTAATTAATGTGAATCAAAAGTATTCCTCATATTAAGTGATTTATCTTATATATAAGTACGGATTGTCGGCATGACTAATGTCGGGTTATCAGACAGTGTTTATCTGACAAGTACATTGTAGCATATAAAGATCCAAGGGTACCCCCTTCGACTGCGTTCTAATTTTTCGGAGGAGTTAAAGAAATTTTGATTTGAAACAAATTTTATAAAGGTCCGTCTATGAGAGCACTTATGTTAACCTGTTTTCTTTGATTAGACCTGCTGCTATAAAAGGACGTGGTACGTTGAACATAACCTTTTGATAGTACTGATTTTAAAATCTTGTATCGTGAAATCTTATTTTGCAGACTTTAAAAGAAAATTGAAGTTTGTATTTTAGTTTTAAGCATGTTTTAAAAGTTCAAATCATTTCAGCATCCAGAGAGTGCCAAGGACCCAGTTTCTACATGTCCTTTGACAATAACGCCAAAACTGTCTAGGAAACGGCCTGCTAACAGATCCTTTCAGTGTGATTCAGCATGTTCTTCATCCAAGAGGCCTTTATTCAGTGTAGACTCTACTAATAAACTAACAGAGATTACTTCTAACAGTCCAAGAGGCCTTTATTCAGTGTAGGTTCTACTAATAAACTAACTGAGATTGCTTCTAACAGTCCTTATACTAACACACTAATAGCTATTTCCACTGAACCCATCTGTAGCTCCCACCGCCTGTTTGCCTGCTTTTCATGATACATTGTATATTTAACGAAACTGAAACTGCAGCGACACAAGAAATTCCTGAAGATAATTAAGATCAAAGTACATGTGTACACAGGTAATAAAAGATGCTATATCTGACACCAAGGTTCAAACTGATTTTACAGAGCAGGTTATTAAAGATGACAAAGAATGTTTCTATACTATACAGGTGTCCTAACTGTCCACCTTTTGCTGTGGATCTTTGAATGGTTTAGCCCAGCAGCCAAACATAAAATTATGGGATGGTAAGAGAAAAATCATACCAGATAGAAAAGGTGGCAGAAAGAGAGTTAAATTAAACCTTTTTCAAGAAATGGTATTGACTTTGGTCAAAATCAAAAGATCTTATGGTAACAAACATTTGTCATACCTGTTTGGTGTCTCTGAGAGTCATGTTTGTAGGATTTGTTTTAACATGGGTCAATCTCTTAAATCAGTGTTTAAGATATCTTATTGTATGGCCTACAAAAGCCATTGTGAAGTCAAACAAACCCAGCAGTTGTTCCTAATATCCAAGAACATGAGTTATTATCGAGTGCACCGAGTATTTTGTTCAAAAGCCACTGGGTCCATCAGTCTAAAAGGCTACATGGTCAAATTACAAACATTCAAATACAGGAAAACAGTTGGTTGGAATTTCTCCTTGTGGAGCACTTACCTTTTTGTCTGATATTTACCCTGGATCACTTTCTGATGTTGGTATTGTTATGGAATCTAATTTTGTAGATCTGACTGAGGAAGGGGATGATGTAATGGTAGACAGAGGTTTCAACATCAGACATTTACTGCTTCCTAAAACAGCAACATTAAATAATCCTGCTTTTACATATGGAAAGGTGTCGAGTAAAAATGCAGTTCAGCAGTCAAGGAAACTAGCATGAGAGAGCAATCCGTAGAATGAAAACAAAAAAATTCTCTTTGGTATTATACTTATCAAATTAAGATTGATTCTGTTTCTGATTACCAGAATAGTAGCAGTGATTAGCAATCTTCAGTCATCTCTTGCTTATTAATTTGTGGGTATAATCATCCAAGATACAAAATACTACATTTATTTGATCATCAGTTCAAATGTTATAAACAGTATTGTATAGGCACCACCATGAATATATTTTTATTAAATATATAATAATTTTAAAAAGCCTTCAAAATACTATTTGTATTCTAGAATTTCAGTAATTGGGTGATAATCTGTACAATTAAATAAATAAGCAAAAATTTCCAGGTCAGAAAGTATTTATTAACAAACATTAACATGTTAACTTGCAGGTTAACAAACATAAACATGTTCCCATGCAGGTTACAAGCAGGTTAACAAACATTAACATGTTAACATGCAGTTTATATGCAGGTTAAAAAACATTAACATGTTAACATGCAGGTTACATGCAGGTTAACAAACATTAACATGTTAACATGCAGTTTACACTCAGGTTAACAAACATTAACATGTTAACATGCAGTTTACACGCAGGTTAACAAACATTAACATGTTTACATGCAGGTTACACGCAGGTTAACTAACATTAACATGTTAACATGCAGGTTACACGCAGGTTAACAAACATTAACATGTTAACATGCAGTTTACATGCAGGTTAAAAAACATTAACATGTTAACATGCAGGTTACATGCAGGTTAACAAACATTAACATGTTAACATGCAGTTTACACGCAGGTTAACAAACATTAACATGTTAACATGCAGTTTACATGCAGGTTAACAAACATTAACATGTTTACATGCAGGTTACACGCAGGTTAACTAACATTAACATGTTAACATGCAGGTTACATGCAGTTTACATGCAGGTTACTTCACTTCACATTAATTTCCATATTAATACTGTCAAGTTTTTCTTACTGTTAAATCAGAAAGTATTGCGAGAACTTAATATTAAGCAGTGAAGTTGTTTGTGATAATAGTGTTAACAAATTTCAAAGTTTCAGACTAAAACAGTTACAACCTTATTTAATGATTAGACATCACCACTGCCATATTGTCATACAACATGCAAAAATGGAGATATGTTACGGACTTGATGCTTACCTTAACATATCAAAATATTACTTGACAGTTTATTCCAATCTATTGTTTATTGTACTTTCATTGCATCTGACATGTACTACTAAATAGAAATGATCACGAAACTTTTATATTACACTATAAACAAAAGTTCTGCAAAGAACAAATTCAACATGAAGTATGTCCATCATGGGGTATCAACTAACAATTCTAAAAATAAATAATAAATATATTAAAAATAGTAGTACCCAGTAAATCAAACAGATTATTTTACTATTATTATAATATATCCATATATTTTAAAGTCCCAGGAGCACATTTACAAGCAACCCTAACGGTCTTACTGACATAAATTACCTTTTGTACCAAAACATTTCTTACTTTGCTTTTTAATTGAATAAGTACTTACTAGAAGCATAGCGCAGCATTTTATTTAATGATATTGCAAAAAATATTAAACACTTTCTGACAACTCTTTCTCTTGAAGTAAAATCTTGATATACAACTTAAGAAAGGCATAATTCAACATTGTTTTATACTGAATAGAACATGTTTGAATCACTATTCTATCAAAAAAATCATTGTTACTATATCAGTAAATTCACAGATACTTTAAATTAGGCATATTGCTGATTGTGATTGCACCCTGATTGTTGCAAAGGGAGATAATTTATGACTGAAACTGGGTATATACATCTTCAAAACTTATTAAAATGTAGTACAATAGATTACCTATATCTGTTCACAGGTTTTCTCAAGTGGGTTTCATACTCATCAAAATTTCTATACATCCAACAGTGTACTTCTTATTAAAGGAAAGTATGCATCCTTATAAAACTTCAAGAATTTGTGTTTTGAAGAATTCCAAAATTCAGTATCAAAATCAGTATCAAAATTCAGTATTAAACTCTAAAAATCACCGTATGAGTATATAAAACCAGTTTGCATTTTGTGATACCTGCTACTGCCATCTGGCCTTGTACCTGATCAAAATATTTGTGAGATCTATTTAAAACAATATCTTTATTTTCATCTTTAACACAAATTATTGAGAGTTTCAAAGCATTTTTTGGATGAAAGCATTTGTACTTGTAAGAACACTTGACTTCTACAAAAAACTTTCCACAATATTTGCAATTCACAATTCCATCAGGTGAACAACCCAACATGGGATATGAACTGTCCTGGTAAAGTACAAATCCTGGAACTTCAAAACTGCATTGTCTGTGTCTAAAGCGATGCCCTTTGATGTACATGTTCCTTGCCTTTGACACATACTGTCTGCCAAATAAGAAAGCAAGTGGCAAACTGTTTTCATTTTATCCGCCTTTCAACAAACACTCTGCTGTTTTCTGAAGATCTGTGGAACAGCACACTTAGTGAAATACTGGGGCAGTTATTAAGCCTTTCCTCACAATGTGCCAGTTATTATTTTTACTCTGTACTCTTGTTGAAATCTCTATCTGGTCACATTGTTCAGAGGTGTAGCACAAGTTATAAAATATAAAAATATTTGCACAGTTGCAATTTTCAGTAATACATGCATGTTCTTTAAGAAATCTTTTCAATATTTCAAAAGGAGAACTTAAAGGTGCTATTGTTTGACTGCCATCAATTTTGTTAAAACATTTTGATTTTAGCATGCATGTTTTTGGGTATAACTGCTGTTCTTTATTGAAGAAGACATCTGGGTTAATTTCAGATTTTCATCTGGCAAGGGAGAATATTTTAGTCTAGGTGACTGGAAACTGAAAAGAAATGATACACTGTTTAGTCTGTGACGTATGCATGAACAGGAACGTAGAATTCTACGTTCCTGGCATGAATAAGTATGGGCTGACGAGTGTGTTTATCAAAATATTATAGCATAAACTACTATTACCGGTACCTTTTTTAAATTTCTTTAGTTTCATATTTACATTTAGTGGGAAACACAGACAACATGACAGATACACATTTTCAGTTTTTGTCACATTAATCATTTATATGTATGTTGCTAATTATTGTCAGTTTTAAGAACATTATGTACATGTATGCTTTATGCATCTCATTGCATTATGGAATCTCAGCAGTCTGTCTGCTAATACAATGTATATATACATGTTGTATTACACATGTAAGAGGATAAACTGGATATTTCTAGAATTCCAGTGCCAGAGTGGAGCAGGCTGAGTTGGTAAATCTGTGTAGACTGATATATTGGACTACATGAATTTCAAAAGCCATTTTAAACTGTTACTCTTTGGTTGGATATTTTAAAAAAACTGTAAGTTTCTCTGTGAACCATTATTGTTTCTACAATTTGTAGTGGTCACAGTTGTTTTTTAATAGTGTAGAATGTAAACAATCATTTTAAAGGCAAATTGTTATAATAACAACAATGTAATTCCTATGTTGTCTTAGTATTTATCTTAAAATGCCATAGTCTTTCCAAAATCATTGTTTCTGACTCTGTAACATCTGGCGCAAAGTTATCTTGACAAAAAAAACTTTAGAAGCTGTGTCATAATACTACTTGTGTTTTAAGATCTTTATTGTGCTTTTCTCATTAAAGATAAGAAAAACACACACAAAAAAACACACATGCTACATTATCATATACCTTGAAGCCTGTACTGATGTATCCTGGTCAGCGACGGGGACTGGCTATGTGAGTCTGTCTGCTTCTGTTGCTCTTCGTACCCAAGTACAAGAGTTTGATGCACAGCTTGCCTTCCAGAAGTCTTGAATAAAATCAAGAACTTCAAATAATACTGTGACTACATGTCTACAGTAACCATCCATCCTGAAGTAAATATATTCAGTATGATGTCCCTTAAAAGCTATTCATTCTCTTTAATTTGTGGAGCTTCTGCGTCATAACTCAGTGAGATTTTAAGTTAATTATCAATTTATTATACTAGTATTTATACATGTACATATTACAAAGTCTGTCCTATGCAATAGAGTTACTGTAGTATTTGGCTACTTGTAAGAACACTGCTGTATTTTATAAAATGTCATCTGTAGGCAGTCCCATGTACTAGTACATAGTACCAAACAGTTGCAATGAATGAATGAGGCATGCTGTGTGAAAACTAACATATTCACACTTTTTGTCATTGTTAGAAGTTTTATCATCAACATGACCGAGGAAATATTGCAATTAAAAGTGCTATATATGTTAGCCATGATTTCTTTGATCTGAAAGTAAAACATTTTCAGGGGTTCAGATGATCAGACTGCATATTCATACAATCTAGTTGAAAAATGTATTAAAATTATGCCATTTTATTTTACCGTATGAAATATGCATCTGCTTTACATCTAAACACATTATACTATAACAGAAAGCTATATTTCTTACCCTCCTTTGCATGTGCAGTATGCTGAATGAATTCATACTCTTTGTGACTTGTTCTGAATCTTCATAATAACCAAACAGCGGTAGAATGAAAGTTTTATCACTGGATCCTTGTCACACGTTCTAGGTTTAACTTAGGCCTTTAAAGCTACATAGTCTGCAATTTGTAAAACAGAAAATAGAAAAAAGGCAAGTATATTGCCCAATAAAATGTATCTAAATCGGTCCAAAAGCTCTATAGAGCTTATGTTTTATTGTTTGCTTGTCTTGTATTAGGCTGCCATTGTATTATGGTAACAGTAAACTGACTACTCTACAAGTCAAACTTATTGTGTGAAAGGGATTTTTGCAAGATACATGTATGTTGGCCGAACTTTGGTAAAAGCAGACTAAATGTAATTAATGTCAGTTTGTAAAATGGGTCTGTCTTGCAGTTTAAATATTGCCGCTATTAAAAATTAACACTGCACCCGCTAATGAGCTATTTTCTGACTAGAAACAGTACAATACATCTAGATAAAAAAATTGTTCAATGATAATAGTCCACATGTACATACCTGCTAAATCATATGCCACTGTCTTAAACACCCAACACATATCCATCCATAAACATAGTGTAACCCTCTATTTGTAATAATCTCTCAAGTAAGCATGATCCTGGGACGAATATATCTAGAGTGGTGGAACCTATGCTGGTGGTATCCCTATGCTGGTGGTATCTCCGAAAAACAGCTATTTACAGAAAAACAGATGAAGAAAAGATTTTCAGGGTATATTCAGCATTGACAGTCGATGAAATGTTTTTACAGCAAACGTAGTGATAGCCACGCGTGCAGCTCTGTGACGTCACCGCAGCCGATACAATTGTACTTGATCCATTTCGCTAGAAAAACTCTTAAATATAGACATCAAAATCACCCGGTTAAAGTTAGCATTTTTGATCAAACTTCTTTCTTTTGTATATAAATACATATTCTATGGAAACTGCTATCTCTTGTCAGTTAGTATTTAAGCTCTAAAAACTGTTTCCCACCTGTTGGTTGTCAAATATCACATACCGCCAGCATTGGTTCCCTTCGTGGTGAAATTTCAAGTTTTGACATGTGTTGTGTCAATAGCTCCCAGAACGACATAGTCATGCGATGACGCACATCAAAATTTTGTTTCGATTTAGCAGGGATAACATTATGTTTTCACTGAGGCAAATAAAAATTGTTAGGATTTCCTGCTTTCTGAACAGCTGATATACATTCAAAATACCTCCAGCATAGGTTCTCCCACTCTATTGCTCCAGCATCAAAACACATGAGATAATTATAAATTTATGTCAATGGTAGGATTAACTAATCTGTGGAAAAAGGCAGCAGCACTGGATTGGATGAACTTATGTTATCTTCAACACTTAGACTGTTAGACTCTCGTGTAACACCTCGTTTCTGTCTTCAAGAAGTCCATCCGGATCGACCTCGATTTTAACCCCTTGCTGCACACTTGCATATAGCCCAAGGTTTTTGACGCTATTATTCCTATTTCTCATAAATATGGTCAACTGACACAATAAAAAGACCAATTTAGTTATGGAAGCCAGAACTAACTTGCATAAAGTCCCGTTTTTCTGGTGTTACTAAACTAACGTCCAAAGATGACACCCCTTTCCTTCAGATAGTTTTGCAGCTGTTGAACAGAATTTGATGTAAAAGATTTCATATCTAACTAGATAAAGATATACCGACATAAAATAAATTTGATTTGATTTGTAAACTTGCTTCTATATACAAAATGGCCGCGTTTATTTGTGTACACCGTCACGTGACTTGGAAATGGGAAAAACCCAGACGGTGCGTGAGTGGGAAAAACCATACAGCTATTTTTAGACCGAGAACAATCTGGAGCCTTCTGAAATTATGTTTGATAGAATCTAGATACTTAAAGATCTTTTTTTTCTGTTCGTGCTAGAGGAATTAATTACAGGTATGGTAAATAGTAGTTGTTAAATTATTCTCCTCACGAGTAAAATTTTATATTCAGTAATGAAAGGAATAATGTCTTAGTATTAAACCTAAATATAAAATTAATAGAATCTAACATAAAATCCAGTGGGACGCGTTAAAAATATTATTTTGCATGATATGTCTCGGAGAACATTTTAATAACTCTATGGTTTTAAATTTCACAAGTTGTGATCGTTTTTGTCGGAAAGTAAACTTGTACATCAGAAACTGGTCTCCTTATCTAAATCTAATATTTTTTGCTTTTATTCATTTTAGCATGGATTAGCTTTTTGTTCAAGTGTGTAATTTTTATCGGTTCAAACTATATCCTTTCTGAATATGAATATGGTCAATATATTCTGTTTTCTTTTATTATTTCAGACGAATAATCAAGTCAGTCGGTCAATACACATACATACGAATACTTGTTTTGCTGGATCTTATATCAGTTCACAATGCAAGAATCAGTGAATCGCTACGAGACTGGGTCACTGGCACAATGTAAATATACAGGAGATGATTTGGAGGTAGATGGTGGCACAGTCTCCACTGGTGCATTATTATCTCACTTCAGCAAAACAAATGGGAGCACAGCAATGTCAAAGGAAACTACCAGTGATTCAACTGGAATAACTGGTATGAACAATGATGGGAAAACACGGACTAAGTCATGTGATTTATCTGAAAATGTGTATTCACATACAAATGAAAATACAGACAGTCTGCCAGCGAACTTTTATGACAAAACAAGACATAATAACGATCTGCCAATGTGTGCTTATAAAAATAGTGAAACACAGGAAAATGAAGTTTGTGAGATTCCGACTTCTCAAGGATCCGAACAGACTAAAGCTTCTGCGACAGGTTATGCTACAGACATCAACTCTGAACATAATACGATACATGATGACAGAAAAAAACATGCAACAGGCAGAAACCATTGTGAAGAGACGTCAGCGATAACGCGGACACGACGCGCAGTCAGTTGTACTGAACAACAAACAGACGGTCGAAATTTAAATGAAGAATGCATATCGGAAAGTCAACTGCCGGTTCCTGCAGTCGACGAAGCTACAGTTATGAAATTTGACCCACTGATGAAAATAATTGACAAAATAGCGGATGGACAAAGAGTGCCGCCACAAATAACAATGCAGTATGAAATGCTTCGATTTTGTACACTTCGCTCATATCCCAAGGTTAACAAACCATTTATAACAAGAATTGCTCAAGCAGGTTTTTATTATGCCAACAGTGGAGATGAACTTGTGTGTTACTGTTGTGCACGACGAAAAAGCAACTGGAGCGAGACTGACATACCCCTGGAAGTCCACCGGCAAATGAACCCGAACTGTAGATTTCTTGTTGAAAATTTCGAAGTCAATGTACCAATAAAACCGAATTTTTGCATTGAAAGTAGACCCAGTGCTACAAACACAACCAGCTCAGCTATTGTCAAGAGCAGTATAAAAGAAGGTCACACTTCGTCAAATAAATCAAGAACAGAACCATCTGCACTGGTCGTTAAAACGAACGTGACATCAAATGTTAGTGCTTCACATAACACGTCTACACAACACAAAAGGGAGACAAATGTTGTTGAATCAGGTGTAACTAGTGGATCAAATTCATACGCCCAGGAAACTTCTGTGGAAACAGCAACTGGAACTTCTCCTAGTAAGTATAGTTATCATCGTTAACTTTCCAGTTTTAAAGCGACTATAACCTAAAAAGCTTTTTAGCTAATATCATTCACTCTCAGATACTGTTATTGATCAGTAATCTAACGAAGTATTCCTTCAGTGCAGGGTTTCAAACCTCCGACTTGTTGAAGTCCGATGGCGTAAAATATTCAGTGTAATATGCATTAAATTGGTTTTGATACTTTTTACATGTTGATACTATTTACATGTTGATACTATTTACACGTTGATACTATTTACACAATTATAATCACATGACTGTTTATTTCGTTATCAGACACACTTTTTATTTTGCTTCTAAACAAAGGCTGGTTCACGAATGAGAAAAGATATATGACGTTAGAAATTAGACGGGTCGAATGTTGACAATTGTGACGGTCAAAACGCCTCTTAATATTTATACGATTGCAGCGATTTAGTGAGCGTACAACATGTTAGTTTTGTAAAATAGATGCTACCTGAAGGGTCAAAGATCACAAGATATCTATACTGTTTTCCACTGTATTTCACTGCTGTGACATTTTTCATTTGAGATAGATTATGTGACTACACATTTGAATAAAATATAAAACATAGATGATATAAAAATAATCCCACGTTTTCATTTTATTTAATGACAGGTGCTACACTAGACGAAGACGATACAGATGACTTGATACACACTGATGCTGCTCAGAGTGTGTTGGAAATTGGTTACCATCCGAATATAATACGAACGGCGATACGGAAAGTTTTGGAATCAAACAGTAAGTTGTTTTTGCATTATTTCTTTTACTGACATTAAGTATTACATTATAATGTTAAGTTAATTGCAGTTGCTTTAACATAGGTAAGGGATAATACATATGTATGATACACTCACACAAAGACAGACTCATCAGAGAAAGCATTTGTTACTTTTATAATTTTAGATAGTTTTATAAGTTGGGTGAATAAAATGTTTAACTTTGATGTTTTCCTCTTTAGATTTACATGTCACGTTTTCGGCTCTCTGAAAAGCATTTCAAGAGTATAACAGTATACATGAAAACAATAAACTTTTACCATACACGTACTTCCAAAATTATGCAGGCTTATTAAAAACTTTGGTTACCGATTATTAAATCCATAAGTGTACTATCCCCAACCGAAAACGGATGAGAGTTTGATTAATTTCCAAATTTGTTACAGATCGATGTCAACTAACGGGTGCGAAGCTGATGGAAATTATACTTGAAATTGAAGACACTGATAACCCTGATCAGGAACCGCCCGTAGTTAAAGGTCATAATGACACCGAGTCTGCAAAACCAAGCGCAAGCATTGCCATCAAATCAAAAGAAACAAGCAGGCCCGTTGAATGTGGTAGTGAAAAGGAACGAAATAAGTTGGCCTCTACTATAAATAAAGGTAGGACATTTTTGAGAGCAGTCCGTGTATCTGCCTGGCACACATTATATTTACAGTTTAACTGTGTCGAGTTTATTAATAATGGGGTTTTAACTATTCTTACTATTCATTTTGCTTGTGGAAAAAAATCGATTTTGTTGCATTACGAATTGCATGATGTTCAGTCTGTTTTATCCAGTATAAATCAGTATTTTGACTACTACATGTATATTCTTTGAAATGTTTGATTTACATAGAAATGCAGTATAAATATGCTGACGGGCTGGAGAGGGGGTTTGTCATATACATATGTACTGTTCGTGTTTGGATTCTATTTCGTACCATCAAGTAAAACATTGTCCAAGTAAAACTTGTTTTCTTATACATAGTAAACTGTACTTTGTTCTTTTGTATAATTCATCACTCAAACATGTTCTATTTTCAGATAGGAGGCTGTTTGTAGAAAGGAAGAAGCTGAAAGAAGAAAATGAGAGACTGAAACAACAATCTATTTGTTCAAAATGTAAAAAGAATGAAGTGTGTATTGTTTTTCTCCCTTGTGGACATTTAATTACATGTGAAGAATGTGCACCATCAGTGAAACATTGTTCTGTTCAAGGTTGTGGTAAATACATCAAAGGGACAGTGAGAACTTATATGGCCTAAATGGAACAAATACTTCTTCCTCATGTAAAGTAGCACGTTTTTTTTGAACAGGACAGTTGTGAATGTTAGCAATATCTGAAAGCTTTAGCATAGCATGTTTTTGTCTGCTCCAGTGGTCGTATTTCAGTAGCATTTGACGTTATGCCTTAAATATTCTAACTTAAGGCATAAACTTTTAATTATGTTTACCAACATCATCACCATAAAAGACATCTGTTGAAGAGTTAGTGATTTCTAGAATGCTACAATACCACTCACGTTTTCAACTGTAGTTTGGAATTATATGTTCAGGTATAAACACTTTAAAATGAATTTTGTACAGAGGTCAAGTTAACGTTATTTCAATATTTTAATCAAACATGTATAATACAATGTACATAGTCAGTGAGAGATGATTTCTTGGAAAATAGATTCAAAACTACTTTTTAGATGCGGTTAATCAGTTCAAAATACTGTTATTTTCTATATTACCTATTCCCAATTTTCATTTCTTTTCTGTAAATAATTCCTTTGATTTACAATTTTATGGCCCTATGGAAAGAGTGCTTTATATGAGAATTTCCATGTTCTTGTCGTCGTGGTCACGTATAAATATATCTTGTCATGTTTTTGTTGGTTTTGTTATGTCGTATTTCATATAAATTAGGTTGTTTCGTAAAGCTTGATGTTTTGTTAGTGTTTTGTATACACATTGTATAACTTGTTTTTCAAATCATTTATATCATAATATGTAATTTAAAGTAAAGATATAAGTATTTGATATTTATCTAACTTTTAAGACGTATCATTAAGCTGTATATTTGATTATTATGAACAAGCAGCATTGAAATATCCATTTCCGGCTTAACATTTGTAGATGTATTCAATATTCATCATCTGGCCGAAAATAAAATTTTGTACATGTATTATTGCTTGCAAATGTGTTCTCTTCATATAATCTTGTAAGAATTAGTAGTTTCATAAAATCTAGGTCGAGTTGTATTATCGGTAACACAAAGTCTATTACTAGGTCAACAGGTCAGAAAATAGGAAAACCTTATTTATGCAATAAAGGCTGCATTAATCTTTGGATCTTCGTGAAACTTTGTCAGAATCTTAGTAGGTCGAGTAGGTCATAGAAAAACTCTGTGTATGCAATAAAGTCTGCATTTTTCATTTGATTTGTCATCGGATCCTCGAAACTCTTGATAACACTCAGATCGAGTTCGAAAATGGGTTATATCGGGTCAAAATATAGACTGCTATGTAAACCTGTATGTATGCAATAAAGGCTGTTTTTTTTAATTGGATTTTCGTGAAACCTTTTCAGAATGATTGTTATGTAAAAATCTAGGTTGAGTTTTAAATTGGTTTATATCGAATCAAAAACTAGGTCACCGTAGCAAATAAAAGGAAAACATTGATAAAACTCTATGCGCCATATTTGACTTTAACTCATCATGACAGTCAATTGGTGTGAATGATTGTCTCAATGATTGTTACCGGGTCACATGGGATAAAAAAAAAACTAGGTCACAATGTCAAATCAAAGGAAAACTTTGTTAGCACTCTAGATGAAGCCCAACTTGATACCTAATTTGCACGATATCATTTCAGAATGTTAATCTGTATGTATTGAATCTTGGTCACGTGGGGTCAATAACTAAATCACTACTGCAACGAATAGAAAAGGCTTAGGAACACTAAAGAGGCCATATTTTGCGTTCAGTCATCATGAAATGTATCAGAATAATTTTGTCTTGATGAACCATGTCACTTAGGTGAGCGATGTAAGGCCAGTAGGGCTTTCTTGTTTTATTATTCTGAGCCAAACGAATACCTAGGGAAATACAGTTTTTCCTCGTTTTGCCCTGTTATATTTGATGACGCAGCGTTTTTGCTGACCTCTGATCTAAATGCACATCTCAATGCAACCAAGGTCTCCAATCAAGTATCAATAATATACATATAAATTGATATATGTGCATGTTTGCTGTTACCAATCAGTGGGAATAATTATATCTAACTGATTGAAATCTATATTTTGTATCTTGAATTAATAAAGTAATAAATAACAAAATAAGACTGTCATGTTTTCATTCCAGTTTAGCTCATATGTTTCTGTTTCTGCTTTTACAGGTTTCGAAATAGAGTTCGATTTCTACATAATTTCAATACACATTGATTTACGCAACTGGTTGCTGTCTGAATAATACATGAAACAAGCGTAGAAATATATTGCGTAAAAGAAGAGAAATGTAAAAGTTTCTGAATTTTTACTCAAAGGTAGTATTGGTTCAAAGTAATGGACACACAAGCTATGTTAGCGTTCCATTATGCCCTCTTCAAGTGAGGTTTGGATACCTCAAGGAGTTTGGAAAACTCAATGTCTCTTTTGTGGCATATTAAAACTAAAATATCATTTCACAACCGTACTGCATCCATTGTCTACAAACAGAATATTAATTAAGGCCACGTAAGATTCTCTATTTCATTATATGAATATACCATACTCCGGATATATAGATTACACGTTTTTTGATTAAGCCGATTTCTTACAAATTCAAATTGACAATAAAACTTTATAGAACTTGAGGTCATTTATTTCAACTTTGACATCCAAATCTATGCGTCAAACTTTTTATCAGTTATATACCCTTTTAAAAGCTACAGGTTGGTCATTGGAAATCATTAAATGCTAAAAAAATCGAATAAAGACTGTGGAAGCGCAGAAGCTACGTTCGGAACATTTCTGCAGATTAATCATTCAAATCTATTATGCTGTTATGAGTTTGTGGCTCGACCTGCTCCTAAAATAATTGACATAGATTTCGGGCAAGACATATCGTAAAGTGGACTTCTGCCAATATTGTTTATCTTTGAAAAAGAAAACCTGGATACCCACCACTGGGGCCTCAAAAGTATTTTTTTCAAAATACTGGGCCATAGTCAAAATGCAGGCCTTCTGAATTACCAGTTTGTGACACGTGCTTGACATAGATATTTGGCTAGGATCCTCGTCTTGTGGACCAATACCAAAATTGTATTTTTTAAATAAAAGGGCTACCCACCATTGGGGGCTCAAATTTGACCCCGAAGTTAAGCCCCACCAACAGGTGATCAGTTTCTACATAGGCTTATAGAGCTATAAGATCTTTAAAAATCTTGTTTCAAACACTGAGAACTTACGTCTTTGGCAGATAGCATCCACCACTTTATTTTACATTGAGATAGATCTAGATCTATATAGGAAAATTAAATATTGCAAATAATGTCTTTTTTAAATCAGAGACATTAACTCCCTTAGTATTCATCCGAATCAAACTCATTCGAGATCATTTGGTCATACACATTCTGCGTATACTAAATTTATGAAGGTGTTAGAGCGTACGCAAACCAACAGTTGACGCACGATGTACGGCAGACGACAACGGACACCTTTGGCTCACAATAACTCTACTTTAGCACTTTATGCTCGGGTAAGCTAAAAATAAATATTTTTCAGATGCATTGTTTTGGAAAGTGACGTCACAATATTTATCACGTTACGTCACAAATAATTCCTGAGAGCTGTCTAGCATACGGGATTTCAGACTGATCTTCCAGCATTGCTAAAAGCAGTGAAACTTGTTGTTGTTGTATGTTGAACATTGTATCAGTAAAACGCTTAGTAACCCTAGCTTTTGAGGTAAAAACAAAGATCTGATAGAAACCTGCCGAGATCAGGCATGACAATACTTGGTACGATTCATTCCTGTGAAGTTTCATTCAATTACAACCAGGGGTTTGTGAGATGAAGCGCACACAAATGTCTCTACATTTTATTGAACAAAACCAATGGACCATAGCTATTTTAGAATTATTCCGAACGAAAACTGCCGAGAGCGTACACAACTAGGCTCGGTACCAATCACTCATTGAAAAATGACTTTTTACATGAAGCCCACAAAAATCACATTTCACTCACACTTGAAAAAATAAACAGGCCATAGCTCAGTAAAAATAAAACTGAACGAAAACTGCTGCGAGCATGCACAAGTAAATTTCTTCCATCGTGTGTACCGTGCAGTTCATGAAAGCTTTATCAGTAAAATGTACAGGACACGCTAAATTCAAACGAGAGCCCCGCCTACGAGTGTCGGACGTTCGTCTGATTTAATCCTTTTACGGTTTATTTTTTAAGTTACAGTGTCCTTGACCTTGATCCTGAAACACAATACCACAAATGGTTTTTGTAAATAATTACTTGACACTAAGCTTGGACACGATAATTCATTTATTGCAACTAAAGATATTGTATATTTCCCATTTTTCTATTTTTAGAAAAACCAATCCTTGACGTTGACCCCATGAGCCCCAAACACAATCCCAATAAACGTTTTTATGTTCATGTATTACACACACTTAATCATTTAGTTACATTATGTCAGTCGTAAATAAGTATATTTAAGGAATAGCGTTTTTTCTATTTTTAATCACAGTGACCTTGACCCAAGGAGCCCTGAAACACAACCCCATTAAAGATCTTCTTAGATACTTACTGCAAACAAAAGGTGATTACATTATGTCAACTATAACCAAAGATATCGAATATATAACAGTTTTCCTATTTTTAGTAACAGTCACATTGACCCCAGGAGCCCCAAAACACAGTTCAATTAAAGATATTCATAAATACTACCTATACACTATAGTGGTAACCCTTGAATTAACAATGTACTCGTTATTCCATGTCTGACAGGAGATTCGTGAAACATGTATGTATTTTCCATAATATTTACAGTTCTAATAACAATTAAAACAATAAAACTCGGAAGTACTTTTCTTAAACTGTTATCCGTTCACGAGCAGTTTCATCTACAGACTAGAATCTAGTAGCTGCAAGCGCTTCCTGAAAATGAAAATATAATGCATGAGAATATGTTCTAGATATAATTTTGCTGTATGTTCAATGTAGTCAAATGTTAGCTATCCCAACCTATTCTTTTCTTGAATTCTTTTCTCCGGGTCCTACGGGGCGGGAGGTCCCGAGTTCAAATCCAAGACCGAGTACAAGGTTAATGGTTATAATGGTTAGCAAAAAACTTGGTTACTATAAATTTAACATTTGCTATTTTAATTACAGAGATTGATGGTAATATTCTTGTGTGCAGTATATTGTTTAAAATAAAAACAAATGATCAATGGTAAACAAATACGCCAACTTTGGTATCAAAACGACCTAAACGCAAAACTTAACCAACAGCGACGTCAACGACAAGGACAACGACAATCATGTGACGACAATAGCTCGTCATTTTTTTAAAAATCAGACGAGCTGAAAATGGAATCAATGTAAGCTTTAGAAAACCTCCATAACAGCTGTAAGGTTGGACACGTTATCAGTATCAGACACCGTACCGGACACCTTTTAGGACGTAACCTCTTTGTAATCTGTTAAGAAAATTATTCATCGAGTCACGAAAATGGTCTTGTGGCAAACTAGATGTTACAGTAGTTAATCACTTTCTTCTAGTGTGTTGCAAATGTACTTAAGACAGAAAAGGATTTTCAATTGATCTGCATTGCCCGGCTCCATACCCGGCTCCATACCAAAATCTGTTTTCTTGCATAACAGATCGGCAGATTTACTCCGCTGTCTTGAAATAACTGTTCCGTAATTTCCGAACAATAGGCCGCTTCTATGTATAGGCCGCACCCCTATATTTTTACGATTTTAGAAACAAAAATGAACCTATAGGCCGCTCCGGAATATTGGCCGCGGCCAATTCGCAGAGCATATTGATTTATTGTGAAATGTGGTAGGATACGGTAATTAATTGACCCATGAAGGCAAAATGGGTTGGGAAGTATTGGTGAACTGTTTTCGAACAGCACAAAAGTGCCTAAAATTACAATGCACCGATCCAGTACCGTTTCAAGACCAAATTCGTAATTAGATTTTAACTTTTTTTTACCAAAATACCGATTAGTAATATAAAAATGTCATATAGGCAGCATAAAACTACCAATTTGAAAAACAAAAAGGTCGTATAGGCCGCTTTGCCATATAGGCCGCATCTTCAACAAGAGCTGTCTCATGACAGCACGCTCGACTATTCGAAAGCTTGTCGGTAAAATGTTCTTTTGTCTCAGAACAGGACTGGTGTATTGTGTAAGTGTCTATAAGAATTAAGGTCAAAGATATGAAACTTGTTAAAAGACCTCTGTAAATGTACTTTACGTTCAAAGCCTTTCCCTGGATTTTGTAAGCCAACTGGAGGGAGGAGGGGTGATGGGGGGGGGGATAATTTCAAAGAGATACATGACCTTGTATATCTGATCATGAATAACTTTGTAACATAAATATGTCAAAAATCAAAAACAGTGGTGAAGGTGTTGTTAGTAAACATACATTTTAAGTTTCAAGTCAATATATTCGATAGTATTCAAGATATTATACTTTATTAAAATCTTTAACTAAAATTCTAAATTGAAAAGGGACATAAATCTGTAAAAAAAAATCCAAACAGAGTTATGGGGATTGTTTCCTTGGGTGAAGATGATGATGGTAAAGATGTGTTTTGAGTTTCTAGTCAATACCTTTGATAGTATTCAAGATATTTGACGTTATAAAAAGCTTTATCCAAAAGTTCTAAGTTAAAAAGGGGCATAAATCTGTCAAAAATCAAAACAGAGTTAAGGGGATTGTTTCCTCAGGTGTAGATGTTAATGGTTAAGATATATTTTGAGTTTCAAGTCAATACCTTTAATAGTATTCAAGATATTTGACTTTATAAAAATCTTTATCCAAAGGTTCCAAGTTAAAAAGGGGCATACATCTGTCAAAACTCAATACAGAGTTAAGGGGATTGTTTCCTCAGGTGTAGATGTTAATGGTTAAAGATATATTTTGAGTTTCAAGTCAATACTTTTGATAATATTCAAGATATTTGACTTTTTAAAAAATTTAACAAAAAGTTCTAAGTTAAAAAGGGGCATAAATCTGCCAAAAATAAAAACATAGTTATGGGAATTGTTTCCTCAGGTGTAGATGTTGATGGTTAGATATATTTTTAATTTCAAGTCAATACCTTTGATAATATTAAAGATATTTGACTTTATAAAAAACTTTAACCAACGCAGACGCCGACGTCGACGCCGGGGCGAGTGCAACAGCCTCCTTATTCTTTGAATAATCGAGCTAAAAATATATCCTGTATCCTTTTTTACTTATAGGCCGCAGCCTATTGTGCGGAAATTACGGTAACCTCACTTGAAGGTCATGGGTTCGACCATGTCTCTTCATATGAGAACGTTGGCAGACAAGGATCTAGTACTGGCTGTTCCAAGGGTCGATGGTTAGGTAAACTACTCGCCTGTAAATATGACGGAAATACAGTTGGAACGATCGTTTAAACTGATACAACATTCAACAACAATTTCCAATGATTTCGCCAATGCTTGAAAATCTGTCTAGAATCCCCTGTGCCAGACAACTCTCATGGATTATTTGTGACGTAACGTGATGAATATTTGTGACGTCACATTCCTAAACAAAGCATCTCATTACCATATGATTTTAAGCTCACCTGAACACAAACTGCTCAAGATGTGTATTCGCCTGATGTCCATCTTCGTCCGTTAACATTTGGTATGTTTACATTCTAGTAACATTTCGACCGATTCTACACATATTTACACAGAATGTGTATGCTTATAACATCTTGAAAGAGTCGTATAACGAGATTGATTTGATTAAAACTGTTACAGTTCTGGTCCCAAACTGAACAAAATGCAATAGTTAAATATGTTTTAACTCTATCACCTTCATTAATTTTCTTCAATTATCTTAATCATAATTACACAGTGTATGGCCTTAGGATCTATAGAATGAGTTCAATTTTGGACTAGACCAGATGAATGCTTGTAGTTATGGCCCTGGTTCAACAAATATTGCAATACTTAATTATG
The DNA here is from genome assembly GCA_022818135.1 of Saxidomus purpurata. Classification (NCBI taxonomy): domain Eukaryota; kingdom Metazoa; phylum Mollusca; class Bivalvia; order Venerida; family Veneridae; genus Saxidomus; species Saxidomus purpurata. Next base: position 40,522,917 of record JAFMSR010000015.1, read on the forward strand.
TTTACACTCCAGCACCTACAGTTTCTTCATTAATCCTTTGATCTAAGGACCCGAGTCTTGCTCTCAACACGCCATTCTATTGTGAAGATCAGTCACTTTAATTCGCAATTTTTCCATGTTTGAGGAAGTTACAACCCACACGAGGTTTTATATGTCCATTTTTGATTTGTAATCTCTCGGTGTGATACAAATGTACCTGCAATTTACAGATCTTGGTCTTGCAACGACACGCTGTCTCTTTTTGGTAAAAATTACGCTAAGTAAATTGTAAATCTTTCAATGCATAAGGAAGTTACACTCTGGATGGACCCAAGCATATTCACAGAACTGTCAAAGTGACAACTATGTGGACACATCACCTGCGGACTCGACAAAATGCACAGTTTTCGTGTTGAAAAATACTTTCTTTCTGAAAGGATCAGTGTGCATGTTTTATTAGTTGATGTTTTTCTTCGGCAGATGTAAAGAACGAAGAGGTCCCCTCGTGATGGACAATTGGAATTCTTCGGTGAATACTGCATCTTCAGGAATATCCCTGTTTACCTGAAATAAAATGAAACACAAAATAAACTAAGTGGGTAGCTTTATCTGCAGTCCAATGAAAACTAGAACCACACCAAATGCACACAGTATTTGAACCTAACTGTAATATTTCAAGGCTATTGAATAGGTACATTATAACAGAACTAGGTTTGGTATCAATCACTCCTGCGAAGTTTCATTCAAATATTGCAAAGGGTTTTGAAGATGAAGCGCGCACAAAAATCGCTATCAAATATCTCTGTGATTTAAAAATAAATAGCAAAGGCCATAACTCTGTAAAATATTCCGAACGAAACCTACCGAGAACATGCACAACTAGGTTTGGTACCGATCACTCCCGTGAAATTACTTTCAATTCTAGCCAGGGCTTTTGGAGATTAAATGCGCACAAGACTATTTCTACAGACGAACAGACAACTTCGGTGTTGCACGGGTTAAATGAGACTTTATACGTACATTTCTTTTCATTTAAAGGCAAGTAAAGCTGCCCTCTAAGTATTTATATGTACTACCCCATTCACTATGATTGGCTTATTTTCATAATAAAATTTCATAGTTTGTACTCAGACAGATTTATATTAATTTAAACGCATGTCACCAAATATCACCATGTGTTAGATAGATACCTACAGACGGTTGAATTTATGTCAAAACTGGAATGCAAACGAAAATATGTATGAAAATATGTGGGTTTTGTCAGTAGTATAAATAGTACATTTGAAAAATTGAGATGTCATTGCATTGATGTAGAAAATCACGACATGTTTCAGGTTAAGGAAATTAAGTAAACGTATACAAATGGCTTCTGAGTAGTGTAAATTGTAAAAGAAATGGAAAAGAAAGTTTCTTTTTCGTTGATGTACACATACTTATACAAAATGTAAGAGTGTTGTAAAAGTGCCAAATATCCAACTTCACAACTTCAGTTATTGTCAAGGCAACTATATCTTATTTGCTTCATACATGATAACAGTTTTAGTCGTTTGATATTCATTACACTTCATTTGTTGTATTTTAATTGTCCATTATATATTATGTATGTTATATGGTCTTGGTAGAGCAATAACATACGATTAAACAAGGCAGTCTAAAAGACAGCTATATTCCCCGCTGCATTGAAGAAATAAATGTTACCAAGAGAAGTTTTCGCTCAGAGGTGCACAGGTTAGAATTCTAAAAAGCAAATAAAAAGCAAGTTACTGATATGTTCAAGTGGTCAAAGAAAAGGCCTCTGTAAATTAGGGATGAGTAGGATTTGTGAGTGGACATATTCAAATCTTGTGACCTTGACCTGGAGTCGGCGTGGTCAGATCACCGATTCTGCACATTAACTTGAAGAGATAAACACTTGACCACAGTTTCATCAAAGTCCGTCTAAAGGAGCAGACTGGTAATTCCAAATTCAAACATTTGACTATAGGTTATGACCTTGACTTTGACCCAACAGGACCAGATCATGGGTTACGCTCATCGTCTTGAAATGATAAACATTAGTTTTATCAAAATCTTTCAAGGGGTTAAGGAGATATGGAGCGAACAGGAAGTGTTACGACGGAAGAGCAGACGGAGAACATCCCTATATCCTCCTCCCGCTTCGCGGCGAGGGCAACAGAGAAGATGTGCTAAAACAATAGCCGCCATGATTGACAGTCATGGCATAGATTGTTTTCAAAGTTTTATCTCATATTCGCCATTTTGCCAACAGGTTGGGCCACAAGGTTGACCAACATGATTATAAATTGGCCCTCTCCTAAATTTTAGGTGATCTGTGTGCAGGAAGTGATCATGATTCCGAAAATGTTTCTCATAGTTCACATAGTTACAAAAGCCAAATATGGTGTTTGTCACAAAAACACTGTTTCTTAAGGTCCATTTTGTTTGTTTTCCCTATTATCACTATATCACTATATATTTGGTTGTTGTTGTTGTTTCCGGTTCCCATATAGTCCTTACTGACATAATATATTATATAATAATATATAGACAATAACATATTTGTAACACTTGTTAACTTCTTTTTTTCTTATTTTTTTGCATAATATTTCAAATGATATAAGGTAATAGTACATTGTATAGTATACAGGTAGTTTTTTCCGTTGTACCAATTATATTACATTTTGATCCCTTGTGTTTCGTTTCAGCAAGTAGGTCAATTAGATGTACAGTTCATCTAGGATAGAAGAGTCCAATATTACCGTGAACAATTCATCGGATAATATACGGGATTAAATCTTTCTTGCGCTCATGATCTGCCTTTTTATGCAATGAGTGTAAACTTTTGTGTACACAAATAGCTATTACGTCACTGTCAGATTGTCCTGGATGAACAGTAATTTACATATTATCAACCACACATACATATAATAAGTGAACTCGGCTACCAACACGCCTAAACGATACCCAAAACATATGATGTGTATATAATTATGGCGAATGATTATGGTTAGTACTAACAACATACTTTTGCATTTTGCGGAAAGTTTAAGACAATTATCTTTTGGTAAATGAATTTGCTCTTACAAATATAAATAAATGCGCGGAGAATGCTACATTTGGACACTTTCAGCTTTTTTTATCGTATGGAAATATTGGAAATGATTTAATTATTTAAAGTTGCGACTTCCCCGGATAAAACTATACGTAATCGACGACTTCATACGTTTCAGTGACATTGTTGGTGTTTTTGTTGCCAAATGTTGCGTTTTACGTGACTGTGACAAGTATTTGGAGATACCGCTGACGATCATCGAACAGGGATACCAACTTTGTAATTGCAAAGAACATTACACTTCTTCCATGGTTTGTACGGGAGTGGCATTAAAACAAGTAAATACCATTACAGACAAAAAAACTATGTCTTAATGTAAAGAACAAACACATAATAAAGTAAATGGTTGAATCGCAGGTTACTGCCTTTGAGCAGTCAGTTACCCTAAACCTATGAATTTAGTCGAGTGTTGCCCATGGAACATTTCTGTAAAATTTATTCGAAATCTGACAATCATGTGGTGTCTAACAAGATTGTATCTTGATACTGTCACACCTCTCTTTAGAGTGTTATGGACAGAAGTGCGTTCATTAAAATAAATGAGAGGAAACCATTAAAGTTTCCTGTAGATAGCGTAAGAGTGAAAATAAAAGCAATCAGTTTATTAACTTGTGTAAAATATAGTAGAATAGAGAGAAAGATAAAATTGGTAAAAACACCCTTAATGATCAAGTAGTTTAATTTTGAAAAAGCCTGCTTGAAAGAGTTCAAACTAGGCATGGTAGCAATGTGATGAGACAGACCATTCAAGAGTGTTGATTTTTTTCCGTTTTGGTTGCCATGAATTTAATATAGATCCGCTTCCAGAGAAAATCGCCCAAGGAACGTTTCTGTGAAATTTGGTTTCAATTGGCATTGCGGTTTAAGAGATGTTGTTTGAAGCACATTTTGACGGGCAGACGGACGACGGACATCCAATGATCTTTCAAGTTCACCATGAGCAATACACGCTCAAGTTAGCTAAAACACACATATGAAAATCCTGGGACTCATATGTCAAAATAGAGAAGGAAATTCCTGCTTTACAGAATCCGATTCTGTCAATAAAGTTTATAATATAAATTAAGTGCATATTTACCATTGGTCCGCACTCCAACAGGTAAATCACATTCTATCACACTGTATTCATGTATAGATCTGCATGAAGAATTACTTTTGCAAAATCTTCTAGAGATTACATCTCACTTTTCACCACTTTTTTGTCACTTAATCCTTTAATATCAAGACGAAAGTGATCACCTACATTATAAGTTGTAACCGTCATATCAAGTACCCGTTGGCAATATAGTTGTCTGAAATCTGCATTTTTGTCACCTACCCTGTGTAAATAAAAGGTTGCCCGCAAACGTAACGACAGGTGATTGTAGCGTACATGGGATCCAAACAGTGCATTTAAGTTAAAAATAGCCTACGAGTCAATATTAGTCAGTAGGCTATTTTTAACTAAAACGCACTGTTTGGGTCCTATGTACGCTACAATCACCTGTGAGTAAATGTGTAGTGTGTAAATCTTGACCTGCAAACGAAATCGCCCTGGGTTTAAACTGGCACATACCTTGTTTGATCGTTTTCTTCCGCCATATTGGTTGACTGTACCGGTCTAATAATATAAATTATCAGATGTTAACCATATGTATGACAATTTTAGTGAAATTTTTATACAAACAGCAAACAAACATGTACCTTTGAAAAAAAGAAAGTTTTACAGCAACCAGCACCATTTATGAATAAAGCTTTCAAATATGCCATTTACAAGAAAAGAATGCTTTTTAACAAATTCAATAAATATAAATCTAACAAAAATTGGGAAACTTTTCGGAAACAAAGAAACCTAGTCACAAGCTTAAGAAGAAAATCTATGAACAAGTATTTTATTGATAGGTGTGTTGGTGGCTGTAAATCAGCAGACTTCTGGCCAACGGTTAAACCTTTTTTAACAAACAAAGGGAATATTACACAAAGGGATACAATACTTCTTGAAAATGATAAATTATTAACTGACCAACAGGAGGTATGTAATGTCTTCAATGATTTTTTGGTAAATGTGGCCAAAAATCTTGGAAACAACTCTATTAATGTAGACGAAAATCACCCTAGTATTATCTCAATTCAAGAAAACAAATCTAACACTTCCCAGTTAAAGTTCGAACCAGTTGATACAGATTTCATAGTCAAACAAATTGATAAATTATGTGTAAAAAAGGCCACAGGTGCCGATGGAATTTCATCAAAATTAGTCAAGTTAGCAAAACCTGTTATTACAGAACATGTCACTTTCATTGTCAACAAATCCTTTACAACATCTACATTCCCCGATAGTCTAAAATGCGCTCAGGTCACTCCATTGCATAAAAAGAATAGTAACCTTGAAAAGGGCATTATCGTCCAGTCAGACAGTATTCTTCCTGTCATGTTTAAAATTTTCGAACGAGCCATGAACACTCAAATAGTAGATTTTTTTGAACATCACTTCAACATATTTTTATCGGCATTCCGACCAGGCTATGGTTGTCAAACAACATTATTAAGAATAATCGAAGACTGGAAACAAGCTCTGGATGAAAATTAATTTGTTGCTTCAGTTTTAATGGACCTGTCCAAAGCGTTTGATTGTTTGCCACATGATCTTCTCATACTTAAGCTTAAAACATATGGTGTAGGTGAAAATGCCCTTAATTTAATTAAAAGTTACTTAAGCGAAAGAAAACAATGTATTAAGATAGGACAATTTACTAGTGACTTTAAACATATATATATAAAGGTGTACCACAAGGTTCCATTTTAGGGCCAGTTCTTTTTAATATTTTCATTAATGATATTTTTCACTTTGTTAATAAGAGTAAGCTTTACAATTATGCCAGTAGTATAAAATTGGGGGTCCCCCCCCGAAAATTTTGCACATACCCGAAAATTTTGCACATACGATGTAGCAGGTACTTCCCCTACATCGTATGTACCGGCATATGTGCTCATATGGTCAAAGGGAAATAATTGTGACAGTCACTCGAGTTTTATGTTGACAAGAGTTTTCCTTTTGAATGATGAGGAGTGAAACAATGACGCGATTGAATCCGACTCGATAAAAAGAGCCGCGAACGTTTCACTCGTGCCTCGGACGTTGAACCTGTCTGGCCATACATCATGGATGATGCAGAAAAAGACCGCATCTTAAAACAATACTATTTCGAGGAGAAAAATCCCGACGCTTACGCCGGTCCGCAGAAGCTATATCGTGTTCTTGAAAAGAAACAAGGTCCATAGAGGTATAAAATAATATGATCTCGTTTGACACAGTGAATCCTGGAAGTCTGCGAGGATGCCAGAGACAGTCGCAGACCGTTGTATTTGACCTGGGGAGGGAAACAGAGGTCGAAAATGACCTTAACTTGTTTGGCACCAAGATCCTGGAAGTCTGCTAGAGTGCCAAATACAGTCGCAGACCATTGTATTTTACTAGGAATGGTTCCTAGAGGTCTGAACTGATCTTAACTCATTTGGCACTGATATCCTGAAAGTCTGCGAGGGTGTAAAAGACAGTCTCAGACCATTGTTTTTGACAAGGGAAGGTGCATAGAGATTGAAAATGACCTTAACTCGTTTGGCACCAAGATCCTGGAAGTCTGCTAGAGTGCCAAATACAGTCGCAGACCATTGTATTTGACTAGGAATGATTCCTAGAGGTCTAAACTGGTCTTAACTCATTTGGCACTGAGATCCTGAAAGTCTGCGAGGGTGTAAAAGACAGTCTCAGACCATTGTATTTGACTAGGGAGGGACCATAGAGCTCAAAAATGACCTTTACTTGATTGGCACCAAGATCCTGGAAGTCTGCGAGAGTGCCAGAGATAATCGCAGACCGTTGTATCTGACTCGGGAAGGCGCATAGAGGTTTGCATTGATTTTTGTAATGAGACGCTAGGCATGAATGGGTTAAAAATGTGTTAAGTAGCAAACATTGGCAACTTGTTGACTGGTTCTATGAACATAAGACGATGTGTATATCGCCTCTGTCAAAATCGAAATAGTGTGTAAATCTTACATGCATGAGTCGGTTTTCTATAGGATGTGTAGCAGAGCAAAGGTCACATAATATATCTCTACAGGGGTATAGTAGGAATTCACTATTATATATATCAACACTATAAGCCACACGAAGTGACAAGATAGTCATTCAGGAGGTATGATGAGGTATTGAGGAGGTAATGAGGAGGCATGAGGAGGTAATGAGGAGGTACGAGGAGGCATGAGGAGGTGATGAGGAGGTATGATGAGGTATTGAGGAGGTAATGAGGAGGTACGAGGAGGTTATGAAGAGGGTCACTTCTTGTGGCTTGTAGTGTTGATATATATGATAGTGATTTGGTACAGACGGCGAGGTCAGTTGCTAATAAAGCGAGACCGTTATCTCACTATGGAGAGTAACGACAAGAACATCATATTTCATTGTAGGAAATATGGTTACGTTTTTTTGCTTTGGAGAAACCTATTACACCACTTCAGAGTATGGCATACATGCGAGTATTATTCAAATATCTGTGTATGCTGCGACTGCGTGTTTTGAAAACCGTAAGGCATTTCTCAAGCATGTGAAAATGAAAGCCTCGGAGGTAGTGAGGAGAAACAGACTAATGCAAACGGATTCTAACCTTTTAGGGATATCTAAGGGAGGTAAAAGTCGTTTGGTTCGGTCTCCTGAATGTTTGCGGCTATATGCGTCAAAATGTTTTATTCGACTATATGGCACTGGTTTCTGCAAATGAGACATGTATGTTGATATTTCGGATTATTTCATTTCAAATTTGGGGTATGCCGTCGAAATCATACAAGTAATACTGGACTTTAATGAGCACCCCAATGACCAATAAATGGAACCTACTCATTGTAAAATTCCAAATAAAACACTTCTAAAAAGACAGGACGGTTTATTCAAGCGTATAATGCAATGAAAATAAAACAAACTTTTGCGTATATTTCTCAACATACATGTAGATTAATCAAATATTTTAAAAAAAGTTGATAACTAATATATTTCGAAAGGACATCAACTGCATACTTATAAAAACCACAAACAGGTATTAAATAACAAGCGAGATTGTCATGGTGACACGATTAAATTACATTTTTTTTGAAAGAACTCCAAGCACACCTGCGACCCGTAAACCGCAAGCCTTTTCTTTGAATAGCGTTAATTTTAGTGGAGTGAGCGCTGTAGGAAAACATTATTTTAATCTTGCGTATATTTTAAACGAATAGTTTTAGATAAAAGCTTATTACTTGATTTAAACTCTTGCTTGTTGCTAGACGTTTTTATATACCCTTAGTTAAATGGTAAACACCACCTATTGGAAAAATGACCGAGAAAAAGAAGTCACAAAGCAACATCTGTGTTTATTAGCTACATTTATTTTTTCTTCTAAATTATCTACATTTCTTTAATATAAAAGCGTGAGTTTTAATAAAACAGACACAAGTTTTGCTCTTTCCAGATGGAACAAATGAATGAAGTCAGTCAATTCGTTGATAGAAATGACACAGATCATAAAGGCTTTTTTTATACAAAAGACACGCAGCTCACTTTAGCTTCGACAATATCGTTTTACTATTAGCCGAACAAGTTTGACAGTCCTGTTATACATGTATCACTCTCACTCAGTATCTTCCATTTGTTCCGTATCTTCTTCCTCTTCCAACTGTGGAGTGACGTAATTGTCCAGCACTTTATCAAACAGAAATCTCCGTTTAAGAATGGCGTACTTTAAGGCTTCCTCCCCTTCGTAGTGTTCTGTTGCAATTAGTTGATTGACTGTCTTCTTTATCGCTTTATAGATGGGATCCTTCTTCATAGCATCGAACCACACCAGTTTTCTACCGAAAATGTTCATCATGGCTTTCCTGTAAGTGCTTTTCATGTCCTCAAAGACATTTTCTCTGGCTTCACTTTCACTGATCTCGGTATCTTCTTCCATAAGCTCCTTCACTTCGGTTTCATACTGCGACTGCCACTTATCAAACGCTTCCTCTACAATGTATTCCCAAGGGTCAATATCCAAACTCTTCTCAGATGTTACAGACATATCGTCGTCGCTGTTATCAGAATTGTTTTCATTAACAGGTCCAAAAATGTCCTCTTGTACAGAAATGTCTGACATCGCGTCTTCCTCTGAATCTTCGTCCGGATGTGCAGACCTTTTATGCCGCAACATATTATCCCGTCTTCTAAAGACTTTGAAACATATATCACATTCAAACATCGCGCTTGAAGGCTAAACTGCAAATGAGGAGGAGTCATGTAAGTGTTCAGTTTAATACCTGTCCAATAGTAGTGATGTTTTCATCTTCTTTTGAGGTCTGCTTCGGCTTTCTGCTCGCAGATGGTGCCCTCTGCCTAAGTTTCTTGTTACTCTTGTTACTAATACCATCTAACTTCCCTATGGAACCTTTACGCTTCCGTGTTTTACTGACTTCTTTCATTCGTTGCAATTCCAGATCGATTAATGTCACTTTAGGTTTGGACTGACGATCAAGCATACTCTTAGCTATAGCTGTCGTCTGCTCCGCTGGGAGGACCATCCGTATATACATTTCAGAATGAGGCACATGGCTTTTACGAGATGCGCTCCTATTAAACTTCCTCTTTACTCTCTTTTCTTTTGTATCGAATATATCCATTTTTCTCAGGTGTGCGTCTTCACTTCTTGACATCCAAGCAATCACTGAAGTAAAAAATGTCATTCTATTTATTTATCGTTTAAGACTCAAGCTTTAAGACGTTTAAAAACCACCGTTGCAATAATATCGATATTCACACGTAAATAGGTATATATCCTACTTACTACCAGCTTATCTATCAGTTCGACTATATTGTTCACTTACACGCTTAAATGGAGTCCTTCTTAAGTTTATGATTCAAATATGGTTAACTCCTCGGAGGTAAGGGAGTGCCCCCAAACGTGTCTGACACCACCCCCAACGAAGGGGGGCACTCCCTTACCTCCGAGGAGTTAACCATATTTGAATCATAAACTTAAGAAGGACTCCATTTAAGCGTGTAAGTGAACAATATAGTCGAACTGATAGATAAGCTGGTAGTAAGTAGGATATATACCTATTTACGTGTGAATATCGATATTATTGCAACGGTGGTTTTTAAACGTCTTAAAGCTTGAGTCTTAAACGATAAATAAATAGAATGACATTTTTTACTTCAGTGATTGCTTGGATGTCAAGAAGTGAAGACGCACACCTGAGAAAAAATGGATATATTCGATACAAAAGAAAAGAGAGTAAAGAGGAAGTTTAATAGGAGCGCATCTCGTAAAAGCCATGTGCCTCATTCTGAAATGTATATACGGATGGTCCTCCCAGCGGAGCAGACGACAGCTATAGCTAAGAGTATGCTTGATCGTCAGTCCAAACCTAAAGTGACATTAATCGATCTGGAATTGCAACGAATGAAAGAAGTCAGTAAAACACGGAAGCGTAAAGGTTCCATAGGGAAGTTAGATGGTATTAGTAACAAGAGTAACAAGAAACTTAGGCAGAGGGCACCATCTGCGAGCAGAAAGCCGAAGCAGACCTCAAAAGAAGATGAAAACATCACTACTATTGGACAGGTATTAAACTGAACACTTACATGACTCCTCCTCATTTGCAGTTTAGCCTTCAAGCGCGATGTTTGAATGTGATATATGTTTCAAAGTCTTTAGAAGACGGGATAATATGTTGCGGCATAAAAGGTCTGCACATCCGGACGAAGATTCAGAGGAAGACGCGATGTCAGACATTTCTGTACAAGAGGACATTTTTGGACCTGTTAATGAAAACAATTCTGATAACAGCGACGACGATATGTCTGTAACATCTGAGAAGAGTTTGGATATTGACCCTTGGGAATACATTGTAGAGGAAGCGTTTGATAAGTGGCAGTCGCAGTATGAAACCGAAGTGAAGGAGCTTATGGAAGAAGATACCGAGATCAGTGAAAGTGAAGCCAGAGAAAATGTCTTTGAGGACATGAAAAGCACTTACAGGAAAGCCATGATGAACATTTTCGGTAGAAAACTGGTGTGGTTCGATGCTATGAAGAAGGATCCCATCTATAAAGCGATAAAGAAGACAGTCAATCAACTAATTGCAACAGAACACTACGAAGGGGAGGAAGCCTTAAAGTACGCCATTCTTAAACGGAGATTTCTGTTTGATAAAGTGCTGGACAATTACGTCACTCCACAGTTGGAAGAGGAAGAAGATACGGAACAAATGGAAGATACTGAGTGAGAGTGATACATGTATAACAGGACTGTCAAACTTGTTCGGCTAATAGTAAAACGATATTGTCGAAGCTAAAGTGAGCTGCGTGTCTTTTGTATAAAAAAAGCCTTTATGATCTGTGTCATTTCTATCAACGAATTGACTGACTTCATTCATTTGTTCCATCTGGAAAGAGCAAAACTTGTGTCTGTTTTATTAAAACTCACGCTTTTATATTAAAGAAATGTAGATAATTTAGAAGAAAAAAATAAATGTAGCTAATAAACACAGATGTTGCTTTGTGACTTCTTTTTCTCGGTCATTTTTCCAATAGGTGGTGTTTACCATTTAACTAAGGGTATATAAAAACGTCTAGCAACAAGCAAGAGTTTAAATCAAGTAATAAGCTTTTATCTAAAACTATTCGTTTAAAATATACGCAAGATTAAAATAATGTTTTCCTACAGCGCTCACTCCACTAAAATTAACGCTATTCAAAGAAAAGGCTTGCGGTTTACGGGTCGCAGTGTGTGCTTGGAGTTCTTTCAAAAAAAAATGTAATTTAATCGTGTCACCATGACAATCTCGCTTGTTATTTAATACCTGTTTGTGGTTTTTATAAGTATGCAGTTGATGTCCTTTCGAAATATATTAGTTATCAACTTTTTTTAAAATATTTGATTAATCTACATGTATGTTGAGAAATATACGCAAAAGTTTGTTTTATTTTCATTGCATTATACGCTTGAATAAACCGTCCTGTCTTTTTAGAAGTGTTTTATTTGGAATTTTACAATGGGTAGGTTCCATTTATTGGTCATTGGGGTGCTCATTAAAGTCCAGTATTACTTGTATGATTTCGACGGCATACGCCAAATTTGAAATGAAATAATCCGAAATATCAACATACATGTCTCATTTGCAGAAACCAGTGCCATATAGTCGAATAAAACATTTTGACGCATATAGCCGCAAACATTCAGGAGACCGAACCAAACGACTTTTACCTCCCTTGGATATCCCTAAAAGGTTAGAATCCGTTTGCATTAGTCTGTTTCTCCTCACTACCTCCGAGGCTTTCATTTTCACATGCTTGAGAAATGCCTTACGGTTTTCAAAACACGCAGTCGCAGCATACACAGATATTTGAATAATACTCGCATGTATGCCATACTCTGAAGTGGTGTAATAGGTTTCTCCAAAGCAAAAAAACGTAACCATATTTCCTACAATGAAATATGATGTTCTTGTCGTTACTCTCCATAGTGAGATAACGGTCTCGCTTTATTAGCAACTGACCTCGCCGTCTGTACCAAATCACTATCATATATATCAACACTACAAGCCACAAGAAGTGACCCTCTTCATAACCTCCTCGTACCTCCTCATTACCTCCTCAATACCTCATCATACCTCCTCATCACCTCCTCATGCCTCCTCGTACCTCCTCATTACCTCCTCATGCCTCCTCATTACCTCCTCAATACCTCATCATACCTCCTGAATGACTATCTTGTCACTTCGTGTGGCTTATAGTGTTGATATATATAATAGTGAATTCCTACTATACCCCTGTAGAGATATATTATGTGACCTTTGCTCTGCTACACATCCTATAGAAAACCGACTCATGCATGTAAGATTTACACACTATTTCGATTTTGACAGAGGCGATATACACATCGTCTTATGTTCATAGAACCAGTCAACAAGTTGCCAATGTTTGCTACTTAACACATTTTTAACCCATTCATGCCTAGCGTCTCATTACAAAAATCAATGCAAACCTCTATGCGCCTTCCCGAGTCAGATACAACGGTCTGCGATTATCTCTGGCACTCTCGCAGACTTCCAGGATCTTGGTGCCAATCAAGTAAAGGTCATTTTTGAGCTCTATGGTCCCTCCCTAGTCAAATACAATGGTCTGAGACTGTCTTTTACACCCTCGCAGACTTTCAGGATCTCAGTGCCAAATGAGTTAAGACCAGTTTAGACCTCTAGGAATCATTCCTAGTCAAATACAATGGTCTGCGACTGTATTTGGCACTCTAGCAGACTTCCAGGATCTTGGTGCCAAACGAGTTAAGGTCATTTTCAATCTCTATGCACCTTCCCTTGTCAAAAACAATGGTCTGAGACTGTCTTTTACACCCTCGCAGACTTTCAGGATATCAGTGCCAAATGAGTTAAGATCAGTTCAGACCTCTAGGAACCATTCCTAGTAAAATACAATGGTCTGCGACTGTATTTGGCACTCTAGCAGACTTCCAGGATCTTGGTGCCAAACAAGTTAAGGTCATTTTCGACCTCTGTTTCCCTCCCCAGGTCAAATACAACGGTCTGCGACTGTCTCTGGCATCCTCGCAGACTTCCAGGATTCACTGTGTCAAACGAGATCATATTATTTTATACCTCTATGGACCTTGTTTCTTTTCAAGAACACGATATAGCTTCTGCGGACCGGCGTAAGCGTCGGGATTTTTCTCCTCGAAATAGTATTGTTTTAAGATGCGGTCTTTTTCTGCATCATCCATGATGTATGGCCAGACAGGTTCAACGTCCGAGGCACGAGTGAAACGTTCGCGGCTCTTTTTATCGAGTCGGATTCAATCGCGTCATTGTTTCACTCCTCATCATTCAAAAGGAAAACTCTTGTCAACATAAAACTCGAGTGACTGTCACAATTATTTCCCTTTGACCATATGAGCACATATGCCGGTACATACGATGTAGGGGAAGTACCTGCTACATCGTATGTGCAAAATTTTCGGGTATGTGCAAAATTTTCGGGGGGGGACCCCCAATTTTATACTACTTATGCCGATGACAACACGTTATCCCATTCAGGTCATGATATAAATGATGTCAAATCAACACTAGAGCAAGATAGTCTTTCTTTAATAAATTGGTTTCAGACAACAAAATGCAGGCAAATCCTGACACATTTCAAGCTATTGCTATTGGTCCAAAAACTAGTAAAACTAACTTAACTATTAATCTAGGAAATGCTGAAATAAACTGTGAGGAAGAAGTAAAATTGTTAGGAGTTACTATAGATTTCAAATTAAATTTCAACACTCACATATCTGCCATATGTAAGAAGGCTTCAAGACAATTAAATGTACTTAAAAGAATTGGTAAAAATCTCTGTAAATTAGGAAAACTTAACATCTATTACTCTTTTATAATGTCTAATTTCAATTTTTGTCCTCTTACTTGGCATTTCTGTGGGGAAGTTAACACCAAAAAGATTGAGAAAATACAAAAAAGGGCTATACGTTTTATTTATAATGATTATTTATCTGATTATCCATCTCTACTGAATAAATCCAAATTACCTTCACTGAAAATCAGGCGGATAATAACTATGGCCTTAGAAACTTTCAAAATTATTAATAAGAAATCTCCATTATACCTTCATGACTTAGTTAAAATAAAAAGATCTGGATTTTATAATTTTAGATACAGTAATACAGGTAAGAACTTCAAAATATGGCCTCAACTCTTTCCGCTCAGCTGCGCCCATGCTCTGGAACTCACTCCCTCAACATTTTAGGGAAGACATTAATTTCAACCAGTTTAGGAGCCTGGTCAATGCATGGAGCGGACAGAGTTGTAGGTGTTCCTGCTGTCAAGATTAGTGTTTTAGCAAGCCTTGTTTTCCGAACTCCTGCTTTTGTATTTCAGTTACTTTTTGCTTCTTCCCACGCTTTATATTATTATTTTTTTGCCATTCAGTTTGCTTAGTTCAGTCTGCTTATAACTGATATTGTTTGCTTCATATAATATTAGTTATACAGATTCTTGACGGTGTATACGGACTCGTATAGCCTGTTCGTGCCGATATTAGCCCGAGCCGTTAGGCGAGGGTTTATATCGGCACGAACAGGCTATACGAGTCCGTATACACCGTCAAGAATCTGTATAACGAATTTATAATACCGCAGATTTGTTTGAAAGACAAGATAACTACCTGAATTGTCAACAAAATTGTCGAAATATTGTTGTTATATTTATAAATGACAAAAAGCCGATACCCATGGGAGCCCCCAATTCCTTTACCTTCGTATGATTCCGTACGGCGCTCGTAATCAGCCGATCTTAGTTTTTTCTCAGTAATTCAATAGAAAGAAAAATAATCCTGTGGCTTACGGTGTTTTCGACCCGAGAGCAAAGTATAGCATGCAATTTTGTATTATTTGCAGACAATTGCAGTTACATAATAATTAATTTCCGTTTAACCGGTCCCATTTCGAATCTATTACGTCATCAGTTCAAGTCTACGTCACCGAGACAGTAATGTTTTGGCAGACATTTTTGTAGCGTGTGGACTGGATAAACACAGATTTATTTTTAATTTATTACTTCGGCTTTAAGTTATTGATGTGACACAAAATAAGGATAAACAGCGTTTTATTGGAGTAGGACTTCACATTATTTCAAGACAAGTGAAATAGGACTACAGTAGTGATGCATTAACAGGATAGAAAAGGACATTTGTTTTCAGATTTTCCTCTGATCTGGCGGTATTTTATTTCGTCATTCCAGAGGTTGAATTTGTACATGAATGTCCTGTCAGCAGCCGTTAGTTGCAGAAAGGAATACCATTAATTCGAAGAGTACTTATTAGTGTCAATGACAGTGTTTTCATTTTCAAAAAACAATATTCCACTGCCACTGGGATTCATGTTCATGGTGAACTTGATCGACTGAAATGAGATTTCATGTCCGTAACCCGTTTTGACTCGGAAGAAACGAAGGTAAAGATAGCATCAATGTAAGTTTTAATGTCTATGAATTTGATTTATTTTTCCAAACGACATGTGCAGTGCTTACAAACGTCGCTGAAAAAATTGAATCGGTGGAACGGCGGCCATTTTGTTTTGAATGTAAACAATGTTTACAGAGTTTCTCTAGCCAATCAGAAAAGGCAAAACCGATGAGGCTCCAAATGGGAGACGGTATATACGGGATTGCTCACGGTGTATACGGTCTCATATACAGGGGCTCTTGACCAATCAGAATCTATCAAATTTATCTGCGGTATTATAATTGTTTATATACTTGCTTATGTTATGCTGCTACACTGTGTTTTTCCTTTGCTGTTTGTAAATGTAATTACTTTCTGGAGAGGATGGTGCTAATCAGGTTATCCTGAATCTGATTCAGGTTAATAAGAGTTTTAACTTCCTTTTATCTGGTGCACTTTTGTGTTTACATTTCCTTTCAGTTTTTTAATACACCCAGCCTTAGTACACTTTTAGGCAAATGCCAAGATTAGCACCATTCACTCAGTTTTTACCTTGTATGTATCATACTTGTAACTAAATGTGCTAAAGATGCTACATTTATTATTTTAATTTAATTTCAATTTAATATAGTATGCTTTTTATTCACTTTTTTTACAGGTTCTCAAACATAACAATAATGTGATCACTGTCATTAATTTAATTTATTGTGTACATTGTTATATGTGTTATCCTTGTTATATAGTCGGTCAATAGCTATTCATAGCTAGTGTTATTTGTATTGCCATACCGACAAGAAATAAATTTTGTATTGTATTGTATTGTATTGTCTACGGAAACACCGTTACGGTACCGGTGCGCGTTCACGACAGTGGGTTTGGATTCTGTTTCTGCAGTGCTTATCTTAAACAAAAAAATGAATGGATATATCACCGAGGTTGTTGTACACAGCTGCTAGGTTGCTTATTCTTCAAAGGTTTGTTATATATTTTTAAAAAATTATAACATTTTCTTTATTACAAATTTAGCTATTTTCTACATCATATTACGTAGGTTCTATTTATATCCAATGATAATTCGGGTGTGTGTTCGTTATCAATTTCACCAACTGACACCGCATACACAATTGCGTAGACTGCATGTAAGGTTCCATAGGCTCGAAGCCTGCCAGACCAGATGATTTGAATAATTATAAACTCTGCTGGACAAAGTCCAGCGTAGCTTATGCGATGGTGGTTTGTCGCTCGTCCGTCTGTCTGAGCTTACGTATAGATCAAACGTGGCTAGGAGGAGTAGACGTAACTGTATATTCTAATTATTCAGTATGTTATGTGGCTAAAATTTTCACTAATAATGTGATTAAAAGAACAATTGAGAGAACAATAGCCTAGCCACATAAGTATCACTTTGTAAGAGCGTCCGTAAACATTTCCTTTATAACACTCTACAGCTGTCAATTTTCATTTGAATTACATGAAACTTGCTCATACGGTTTCGTGCAAACTGTTGGGGTCAGTAGGTCAAAGGTTAAAGTCACAGTGACATCCATTAACTTTTAAGGCGGGTCAGTGGGCCAAAGGTCAAGGTCACAGTAACCCGAACTCTGATAATATTTTCCAGTCAATATCTTGAGATCCATATCACTCACAGTCTTCAACTTTCTAAGGATGATTGGTCTTACTAAGTGGATGATCCCTACTGGTTTTGTGATCAGTGGGTCCAATGTCAAGGTCACGGTGACGCGAGCTTTTAAAATATTGCCTGCTCAATATCTGAGATCTATATCACTCACAGTCTCCAAACTTCATAGGACGATTGGTCTTACTGAGAGGGTCAAAGTTCAAGGTAACAGTGACTACCGTTACATTTTCTAATAATACTCTATAGGTCACAATTTTCATTTGACTTTCATACAATTTGCTGAGCAGGTTGCATGCAACCTGTATTTGATCCCTATGGTTTTAACAGTGAATGGGTCAAAATGCAAGGTCACACTGAGCCAAACTTTGAAAATAATTTCCGCTCAATATTTTGAGATCTAATTATCAACAACAGTCTTCAAACTTCAGCAGTGGGTCAGGCTAAAGGTGAGTGTCCTCTTTTGCAATTACTTTGATAACATTCCAAAAGATTTTCACAAAACTTACCTAGAACAGTTCAGTCAGTCCAGTAGGGTGATACTGGCCGTATGCGGCCTCTTGTCTTTATTTAAAAGAGGATTTGTTAAATTGTGCACCTTTTTTGCATTTTTATAAGCTCACCAGGCATGACGCTTTTCCCATCGCCCACTGTCAGTCATCCGTCCGTCGGTCGTCCGTCAAAATCGTGCTTCAAACGAAATCTCCTCTTAAACCACCTGGCCAATGTTGATAAAATTACAGGGATGTTCTTTGCATGAAGCTCTATCAATTACATGCAGCTCTTTCAAAGTTGTTCAAAGGGTTCTTTTTCTTGTAGAAGTCTGGTTGCTATGGTAACAAATAGGAACAAGAAAATTATAACTCTATATAAGACGATTACTCCGAGGCAAAATTCTTTTTTTTTCAATCAGAGGCATCAACCTTAGCAGAAAAAGAGCTACAACTGATGTTGGAGTGAAATTATCTCCCCTTATACATTCAATGGCTTCTTCTGCTTTATCAGTTCACTGCAGTGTATAAAAGGTCAAAGGTAAAAACATCCATTTTGGAAATACTAAAGACATATTCAGTATATTATGTATATTATGTAAATACCCATTACTAACTTTTATCTCGAAAACAGAGCGCTATCAATAAGACCTCTTTTTCGGCCATTAACAATCAAAGCACTGAAAGCGATGTCCGCCGACAGCAGAAGAGGTAGTTAACGGCACTATTTTTCTTCAGCACAGTATCATTTCATTTTATAAAAGTATAGCATAATGTCTTTAGACTTTTCTT
This sequence comes from Saxidomus purpurata, assembly GCA_022818135.1. Classification (NCBI taxonomy): domain Eukaryota; kingdom Metazoa; phylum Mollusca; class Bivalvia; order Venerida; family Veneridae; genus Saxidomus; species Saxidomus purpurata. The sequence goes on from JAFMSR010000015.1 coordinate 40,541,927, forward strand.
CTTTAAGAATCAAGCACCACCATTCTCTATTAATGTCAATGCAACATTCACTTTTTTGTAGTTGGGATATATTGTAAGCCAGTGATGGGTTCATGTAACAGGAAAGAACTAGAGCTATCACTGGACGTGATTAAAGTACCCCAACACAACAAATGGCTTCTCTAATTACCCTAAATTCAACAACTAGCCGATATACACATAATGCTTATCCTCTTGTTATGGTCAACATATGACCTAAGTTTTATGAAAGTTCTTCAAAGGGCTTAGCAAATTTAGCCTTATGACCTTTGACCCTTAATTGTGACCTTGACCTTAAACTGGCATAGTTGGACAATTTTTTACATGTCATATTTACAATCTGAACATTTGACTTAAGTTTCATATAAATCTTACAAAGGGTCAAAGAGGTATAGTCTAATGAGCTTTGACCCCTAAGTGTGAACTTGATCATCTTCATGAGGTAACATCTCGGCCATTCTTTTAAGAAAAATCCTCCAAGAGGTTTAAGAAATATAGTCTCATGAGATTTTTCCCTTAAGTTTGGGTTTGACCTTGAGTTGCAGGATTGGAACATAGGTGTTGTCTTAGTAAGATGAACATTTATACAAAGTTTCATTAAACTCCTTCAGGGATTAAAAATATATGGAGCACACACTGAAAATGGCTTACCTCTTAGTGTGACATTGACCTTCAGCTCTTGGGGTTGAAATATGGGTTCTGCATGCTATCTTTATGAGTAAAACATTTGACCAAACGTTCACAAAATCCTTCAAGGAAGACACAGAATGGACACAAATAAATGTCTCTAAGTGTGACCTGGACCTCGCTCAAGTGGCGTTTGGACATGGATTTCACAGTTTGTCTCGATGAGACAAACATGTTACCAAACTTTCATAAAAATCCTTTAAGGGGTTCAGGAGATATTGAGAGAACACAAAAAACTAATGACCTCCTAATGTGACCTTGAGGTAGTGGGGTTTGAACATTGTTTTTGCATATTGTCTTGATAAGATAAACACTTGGCCCAAATTTAAAGGAGTTTAAGAGATATGTAGCAGTCATGAAAAACCAATGAACCAGATTAGAAGTGTGACCTTGACCATGAAATGCCAGGTTGGAACAGGGATTCTGCATGCCATCTTGATAAAATAAGCATTTGACCAAAGTTTCAAACAATAGAAGTTTCAAAGGGTTTATGAGAGTTGGAGCAGACACAAATTAAACAGTCCTTCTGACTGATCAAGATACCAACCGCCTGACCAACAGACAAGCTGACTCTTATATACCCCCTCACCACTAACTTTTTTGTGGAGTTGTAATTAACTTACAGCTGTGAATTGCTTAACATTTCCTTGTGATAAATTTGCTTATTACCTGTTATACAGACTTATTACTGGTACTTACATGGCACTTGCGTTAAGCAGGAAACCACATTTTGTGATGCAGACCTTTTATCCATGTAACATTTTTAATAGAAAAACTGGCTTAACAGGCAACCTGCTTTAACTTACATGATCAAGTTGTCTGAAAAGGTGTCAGGTAAGACATCATTTTTCAACAGTAGATAGTAGGTATGAGTAAAATCTTCTCATTTTCTAAAGCTTTTTTTTAACATTAAACTTTTGAAACACTCTAGCATTATTAAACTAAAGAAACTTATCTGTTTTACAACTTCAACACAGAACACTGTTAGCTAGCCTCTTCTAAGCAGAACTCCCATCTCCCATGCCCTATACAAGGTTGCATCTTATCAAGTCTGTACATATTATTTAAACCTTATGTTAGCTAAAAAGAGAATCCAAGTTCTCAATCTTTATTAAATAATTTTGCCATTTAATGATATATTGAGGCAGTTGCTCATGAATGTCTCTCTTTCATGCCTTTTTCTGACTGTTAACAATAAGCATTTGTAATAATGATAGTTAATAATACAGTACAACTGTTGCCAAATTTCATGATTTTCAATTTGCAACAGGTTAAAGGTAAGTGAAAATACCAAGTTCAGACTGCTTTTCTGACAGATATTCAAATACATTTATAGGTGTTTCAAAAAATTAAATCTATTCCCTTTATAAAACTATTGAAAGGTAACATATTCCAAGCTTCATGAGGAATGGAAAATACAAAAAGTCAGTGTTCTGGCTGGTTTGCAGTATTTACTTATTACAGGCATCAGTTATTAAATTGAAAAAAACTTTCACCAAACCAAGGTCTTTCAAATAGTACTATTTGAAAGACCTTGACCAAACTAAGACTGAAAAGTTTTTTTTAAAAAGCTTCTTTGTGTACATGTATGCATTTGTCAAGAATGTTTCTTTTTGAAGTTGAACAGATTCTATATAGCTATAAATGAGAATGTAAAAGTGCTTTATAGGAGAAGTTTACTGAGCCCTAGTTTTTCTAACTACACATGCACTGCATGTTTTTGGCACATAACTGGGAAACTGCCTCAGTGGTCAAGCTGAGTTGAAATCACTGTTACCTATCATCGATAGAGGGCCATTGGATTAAGTCCTGCTACCAGTCATGTCTCCTTATGTTTAAAAGTTGGTTGTTTCTGTAATGTGCAGGATAGGGTTCCAGCACTGCTCTTTTCCAGGAACTGCCACACTGTATGATAACTGAAAGATTATAGTTGAAACAGGCATTAAAAAAGAGGGAAAATGCAAACTTTTTTTTTTAATTTCAGAAGATTTCAAGAAAAGAATACTTTATTTTCAATCAAGGTCATTTACCTCGACATGTAAATCACAGAGTAAATGCCTAACAAATATATATTAAAATAAGTATATATTTTAAAATGATGTAAACAAGAATATATTACAGTAGTATTTATTTGATATAACACATTTGACAAAGTGCTTATCAAACTGACTTATAATTAAAAGTTGGGCTTAGTCCTGACAATAAAGATACAAACACATTTTCCAAGATGGTACTATGCAAATTACAATACCATGCACTGTTTTATGTAGTCAAGAGTATATCAGTTCAATGATTGATTTATTACTTAATTTAATATAAAAACATTTTTGTTTAGTAATGAGGCTGTCTGGCTAACATAGTGGTTGAGCACTCTTGCCTTTCACCAATGTAACTTATATATATATTTGGGTTCGATCCCCATCCTGGATAGTATGCGAGATGATTTGTGGTCACAAGTAGATCAGGCAGGTTCTCTCTGGGCTTACTCCCAGAATGGAATTTTTAGGAAATATCTTATTTGATTATATGCATTATTGATGTGAATTTCTTCAAATTGATGTGTCACTGTGTATTTCAAACTTAGTGTAAAAAGAATGATACATTTAAGTTTTGAATAGAAATGTTTGGCTCAAAAATCTGGTTTTCCTTTATGATATAATGAGTACACCGTCCACTAGCACTGACATATATAAGTCAGTGCAAAACTTAAAACTTGATCTGTTTCATAATAGTAAAGTCATATTGTAAAACAAAATGTTTTCCAATACAATGTTCTTTTATATGTCCTTTCAAATGTTTATCTAATTTTTTTTGGAAGACACAGTGGAATTGCATCCACAGAGTAGATGTTCCCTTAACATGCAGACATGCAAGATATCTCTAGCAGATGATGTTTTCTTGGAATAAGAATCTAAATTATGAATAAACTTTTGTCAGTCAAGAAAAAGAGGAGAGTTTTTATCAGTTTGAAATTTTAATAGATTCTGCAGAGGAACTTTTATTTGAAGCTGTTATTGCACTTATTCACAAAGAGTTGGCTATCATAATTGTTACATGGATGCTGACTGAATTTCAATACATGAAAAGAAATTCATACATCTCATAGAGGAGGAAATTGCATTACCCTATTGTTGCTAGTCAACAAAGATATGAGCATAACTTTATATGATAAATGATCTCAAATACATATCCTTACAAACATTGTTGTCACATCTATGCAGAATTTATTATACCCCCTGAACACAAAGTGTAAGGGGGGTATATAGGATTCAACTTGTCTGTCTGTCCATCTGTCCGTCCATTGACACTAAATCTCCAAAGCCCCTGGTCTAAATTTAATGATACTTCACATATTAAGTGATAAGTACAATGCAGGCACTAGTTGTGCATGGTCCATGTTTCGGGTCTCTTTGTCAAAAGTCAAAGTATAGTAAAATCTTGTGGACGCTAAATCTCCAAAACCCCTGGTCAGAATTTAATGATACTTCACAGAAGTGATAAGTACAATAATACCTAGCTGTGCATGGTCGATGTTTCGGGTCACTAGGTCAAAGGGGAAGGTCATTTTTCAAAGTCTAAATATTTTCTTTTTTTTTCTTGAAACAATACAAATTAGCCTTCTACTTGAATTCTTTGATTTTGATTGTTCATACACAATAATACGTTTATATATACACATTTCCATAACTTGTATAAAACAGTTCACAGACAGAAGGTATACATTTACATTCTATGGTTGCTAAGCAACATAAATATATATATGGGTCGTTCAGTAAACATTTTCAGTTGCTTCAAAAAAAGTCCATTCACACAATTTAGTGTCTTGCTATCATGTATGACAGAGGTTTTATTTCTAAACATAAACAGTATACTTAATCACCTTTTGTTTTACTGGTGTGCTATACTGTTACAAGACAAAACAGTCGTGCAGCGCCAAAGATGTTTTTTCCATTGATATAGCTCTCCGTAAAGTGATTAAATAGTTTTTCATACACTATTATCTACTTGGAATGAGCGTATGTTTTACAGGAGTTGCATAGACGATTTCGTTCATGAGCATATGAAATATAAGACAAACAGCATATAAACTAGTATCCCTTTGTATCACACAGAAGCAGTTTTAACTACATTTATTCATAAAATCTAACTTTACATCACAATAACATATATTACTTTAGAAGTTATTTCAAGTTATATAAAGAAACTATTTACAAAAATCAAAATATTTCCGCTGAGCTGCGCTTTCCGTTATAGGACGGCAATAAGACCGTATTGTGAGTCGCATTTTAAACATGTCCGACAGTCTGAAAATGGATTTATATTAACGAAATTTATATTTCTCTTTATTTATAAGAACGGTAAATGCTATTCTTTATCAAAATAACTTAAATGAATTAAATAGATTATACAAAATATAACACCTGGGGTTATTTTTATTGAATTTATGCAGTTGTAAGCACTAATTTACATTTCGACTCTTTGAAAAATCTATTCAGTGTGACTTTCATCTTGTCATTTTATTATCCCCCCGCCAAAAGCGAAGGGGATATTAGAAATGGTATCCGTCCGTCCGTCCGTGCGTCCGTCCCAATTTTGTCCGGAGCATAACTCCAAAATTACTTGAGCGATTTTCTTCAAACTCCATACACTGACAGAGCACATTGGGAGGAAGTGCAGTGTGTAAGAACAATAACTCTACCTTGCCTACTTTAAGAGTTATTCCCCTTTATCAGATTTACTTGAAAAACTTTGTCCGAAGCATAACTCCAAAAGTACTTGAGGGATTTTCTTTAAACTTAATACACTGACATAACACATTGGTAGGAAGTGCGGTGTGCAAGAAAAACAACTCTGCCTTGCCTACTTTTAGAGTTATTCCCCTTTATCAGATTTACTTTAAAAGAAGTTTTGTCCAGAGCATAACTCCAAAAGTACTTGAGGGATTTACTTCAAACTTAATACACTGACATAGCACATTAGTAGAAAGTGCAGTGTACAAGAACAATAACTCTACCTTGCCTACTTTTAGAGTTATTCCCCTTTATCAGATTTACTTGTCCGAAGCATAACTCCAAAAGTACTTGAGGGATTTACTTCAAACTTAATACACTGACATAACACATTAGTAGAAAGTGCAGTGTGCAAGAACAATAACTCTACCTTGCCTACTTTTAGAGTTATTCCCCTTTATCAGATTTACTTGAAAAAAAAAATCCGGAGCATAACTCCAAAAGTACTTGAGGGATTTTCTTCAAACTTAATACACTGACATAGCACATTGGTAGGAAGTGCAGTGTGTTAGAACAATAACTCTACCTTGCCTACTTTTAGAGTTATTCCCCTTTTACTTAATACACTGACAAAGCACATTGGTAGGAAGTGCAGTGTGCAAGGACAATAACTCTACCTTGCCTACTTTTAGTCAAATAGAAAAATATCATACCTATACTGATAATGAACATTAATATAATTTTGCAAACCTTCTCTTCATTGCCTTATTCTTTTTCCACTTACTTGAAAACTGTACTCAGCATGACCATAACTATACGGCTTTTTAAGGATTTCCTCTCACCAAGTAAAATGTACGAAAGTACAACCTTCAGGTAACTTCTTCCCGGCGGGGGGATTAACCATGTGTAACATGGCTCTTGTTTTTCTTATTGTATTGCATGTACAAGAAAACCATTGATGCAAAGCATCTAAGGTCGCCGCTAAAGGATTGAAAAAGAGCAAAGGAAATGTAGAATTTTTTATTTGTAACAGGAATACAAAAATGATAATACTGTTTAATTGTGTTTGAGCATAAACATGTTACATAGATTGTTCTTAAGAATATATAATAAATAAGTTCACCCATCAAAATATGACCACTTCAAGACGTGATTCATTTCACTTTTTGTAAAATACAGCTGCGTAATATTTAGAAGAAATATATATCCATAAGTATCAACATACAAATGACAGAGAAAGGATGTTGGCTATGTGTAGCTTTAGGCAGTCAGAAATTATTGGAAGGTTCCTGCTGACTTCTGGTGCAGATGTCCCATGGAAAGAATACGGAGAAAGAATAAGCAGTGAACTTTACACAAGCTCTAATATGTATTTTTCATCATTTAACTACCTGTGAGACATTGCTAAGACCAAATCGAATTTTCTTCTTAATCTGGAATTGTAATGGGCGCGTCTTCCCATAAGGAAAAATAACATACTGCATCGAATGTGACCATATTGTGTTGAAAATTTGTTACAAGTGTAACTAAATAATTAAGAAATTATATTTTGCCTTTTCAAAAACGAAAGTAGGTTTTCTAGTTTTCAAATATCTTTGTAATTTTCCAAAAGTCTCACAGAAAGAGGCTGTAAATGGGATGTACATGAAAAAACATGCCCCTTTTTGAAGTATAGTTGAAAGAACTTCACTTCCAATAAAGTGAAAGTAGGAAAAAAAGACCACCCAGGTCAATTTAAGGAAATACAAAAAAGAAACCTCGTTTTCTGCAGCAGTATTTCAAACAGGGAAATACTCCACGGCTATTGTAAAGTTTTAGAAGCCAGTTTCAAACTGTATATCCCTGTAACAATTCCATATTTAAACGAAAATTTGATTTGGTCTTAGTAATGGACCTTTAAGAAACTACATTTGTTAAGACAAGTACCAGAGAGGATATTGTGGCTATAAAAGGCAGATATGGTTACCTCCCAACCAACCAATCAAATGTAATTACTGAGCATTTTCAATAAAAACTGAGCTGTTTATTTCTCAAAAAAATGCCTAAAGGATAATATTTTCCATGTCACTATTTAATATTGAGTTGATGTATTATTATATTCCCTTATTTGATTAATTTAATGTTGGGTAATTAATCAATTAATATTTGATAGTACTAAAAAGGATGACAAATGGTTTTGTGAAATACAGTGGTAATTAATTACATTATTCTTTTAATGGATGTCGTCAAATTTTTTTCTGTGTAAATACAACAATTTTATATCAAAATGTTAACTTAAAGGTACTGTCCATGATTTGTATTCCTCCTATTTATCACCTTTGACCTGTAAGTGTGACCTTGACCCTAAATCTAGGGACCTGATTCATACATGAATCGCATAACATTGTAACGGCAGACATTTACGTACCCATCTGACTCTTTTTTGTATATGACCGCTAATGAAAAAAAGTTCTTGTTTTTGACCTTTGACCTCTAAATTTGACATTGACCTTGGGATTACAGACCAGACTCTTGTGCGAATTATTTCATCTAACAATGATGGACATATGTGTAAAATAGTTTGAAAATCGATTCAATGGTTACAGAGTTACGTGAGTATTCCAGAAATTTTCAATGAAATTATCAAAAAATGCAGAAAATGCCCCAAAAACCTTTTCCCAGCCTGAAATCTTTGGGAACTGTATGATTCGTGTTAAGCAAGCCATTCCAGTCACCATGCAAAAAATCATTTCTGTATGAAGTTTGTCCGGGTCAAAAACTCAACAGCCTGGTCTAACAGACAACTGAAATAGTTTAGTGTGTATTTTCTATTTTCTTGAAAATGACCCAGCTGCATCAAAGTTTTGTGAAAACATCGCGAGTATAACATACACAGATCGGACCGTTGTAAGAAGACTTTGCGAATAACAGTTTCAGAAGAGTGCTCCAAGTTAATACTTTGAGACTGTACAGCCTAGATATCCGAAGCGTATCGAGTGAAGTTGAGAGTTATATCCCTTGAATTTCGGATGTTTTACGTTTTTAATCAATAGAAAATAAGCTATTTGTAATATGTCTGTCTGACATGGTTTCGTGTGATATTGTCACAATGTATTCATCATTGAAAAGCTTACGACCTTAGCTTTCTTATTATATGCAATTTGATACGTTTTATTTAACTAGTTGTTAAACCTGACCATATATCGGGAGTTATATATAGAAACATTTACTCGATAGAAATCGATAAAAATAGACGGGAAATAGACATTTGCGAGGTAAGTCGGAAGGCGATAGTGAATGGCAGGTTGTGAACATTTTATGGGGAACATCTCAAAAGTATACACATTTCAAATTGGTGATTAGTTGTCGTATAAAAGGTTATTTTTGCAAAGACCATAATTTCGGAGACACATCATTACAAATACATTTTGTAATTACGTACATAGAATTTAGATGATTAGACCGATTGCTTTTTGCCATGCGCATATTCTAACCGTCCGGGGAAGTAATTGTTGTTGGTGCTTCCAAACAGAGCTGTCATTTCACAACTAGCATGTTCGACCTTAATTCCATAACGGGCTATATACTTATTTTATATATGACTAATTTCTCATCAAACTGACTGAATATCAAGGTTCTGACATCAGACATCAAAATTGTGTAATATCATATTGTGAATTTTATATGACCACATAATATATACTGTTTACAGTATTACGTTGAAGAATGTCGATATAATCCGCACGATATTTGCGTGTAAAATATAGGCGTGACATAAATATATCGCGGAAACTGGATTTATTAAAGTAAATTATAGACAACTATAATATTGCTGCTAAAGCAGCAAAAAGTACACGGCATAAAAAGGAAAGGGGCTGTCTGCTTTTAAGTAGTATGTGTAGGAATGTTATATCTAGGTCGTAGCAAATACCAAACACCTGTTATTATTTTCTTGGGTTTCAAGAGATTAGAACCACCGTACGCCATTTCAGAAACTAAAAAACATCACGTGTTTACTATCAATCAAATATACAATTTTAATCTCAGAATAACTTTTAGCGTATTTGTTAGAGCTTACTAAAAACTCTAAACAGATCCGTTTTAAATTGATTTAAGTTGAAAAATGAAATGCCTTTAATATCCGATTTGTTCTTTCATTATTTTCAAATCCTGCCGCTTGCAAAACTTCCAAACCAGAAAAGGAAAGTTATATTCTCTGCTCATGCATTTTGCGGGTTTCAATAAAAATAAAACAAACAGTAACAGCGATTGGTTAAAACTATCCTGAGTTTATGCCATATCCGAGAAGTAACGAAAGCGCTCTACATAACATTTCTGAACATGCATAAACACCCTGAACCCGAGTTTACATTTAATTTAGTGTTAATGTTTGGGTCCATAAATATATAAATCTATCTATATACATATACTTGGCTCATTGAGACATATGATGTTACTATAAGCAGCCTATTAATTTCCCATTCATATGCAGATCTAACACCTTTAATGTCTGCAAAATTTAATACCCTTCTTTGTGTATATTGTCTGCAAAATCCTTCTTTGTTTATATTGTCTCTAAAGTTGATATGCAAAGTATACCGTTCCGAATTCGATTTGACTCTTATCAAGTTAGTTTTGAGCGAAGTCGGAAACCATTAATCGATCAGGTAGTCCTCCATAGTACATCCCATTCTCGCTGCTGCGCCGTGTTATAACACTGGCAGAATTCGGTATCTAGAATGAGGTTTTCTTGGGCATCAGTTTGGATTTAAGCGTCAATTGGCAATGATTTACTGTTTCCACAAGATCTCTCCAAATCGATACATGTATCATGTTTCGACTCCTTGTACTGCGACACAGTTGCCACGAAACCCTGGCCAAGAAAGGAGGATTACTACCGTTTGAATAAGTATATATCCCGTTAAAGACATAAGGGCGAACATGCCATTTGTGAATTGAAGTGTTACAGGAGCATCGGCTCTGTTTGGGCGCACCCACGACAAGTACTTCCCCAGGCGGGTAAAGTATGCGCATCTCTTGTTTGCGACAAGAAATCAGTCTAATCATTTAAATTCAATGTACGCAATTATAAAATATATTTGCAATGATGTGTCTCCGAAATTATGGTCTTTGCACAAATAACCTTTTTATACGACAACTACTCGCTAATTTTAAATGTGTATAATTTTGAGATGATCCCCATAAAATGTTCACAATCTGCCATTCACTATCGCCTTTCGACTTACCTCGCAAATGCCTAATAGCCCCGTTTGAAACTGTAAAGTCGTGCGACCTTGCGTTACAACAGAGCGGATAGCTTTATTGTTTACATCACGTGAGTTCTAAAAATAAATTATGATTCATTTTCCGTAGACTGGTTTCAAATATTTTATCAGTCAAAATAGACCTTGACCATTTGAAATCGTGCACAACATGAGGGAATAATTTAAAGATTAAAAAAAATGAATAAATAAAACAATAAAAAAATATTACAAATACTTTTTCTGTAAAACTTTATTGTCAGTGGGTAAAATTATCTTGCATCGAATAATCTTGGTAAAAAAATTAAGTCACGTGCCCCTCCACGTACAAAAAAAAATCCCATTCCAGACAGTCCGCCGCACTTAAGTGCGGCGACAATTAGGGAGTTTAGTTTGCGGACATGGTTTTGATTTACTTATCTTTTCTTGAAGTTTTTGTACAAATCAAAGTTCATGTCCTGGAGGCCTCGAATGTAGAAAAATACGTGTTTAATTTTCAATTTTTACGAAGCTATTCATAGACTCGCGTCCATGGATCAAATTTATCTGGCGGCGTCGAATGAAATAACTAGAGGGATTACGAGCTAAAAAAATAAGATTTTCTACTTGAAATAATATTGTAATATGAAATAAGGCACTGCCTACAATGGGTATTTATCCACACATCGAAACATGTTCATGACCTGACTGCTTTTAGTACATTCATAACAGGTCCCTATAACACTGACTTACTGACCCTTCAAAAAGTAAGGATAATCAACTCAATCAATCGTCCTAAGAAGTCTCAAGACTCCTGTTGATAGTAAAATCTCAAAATATTGACGAGAAAATATTTTCAAAGTTCCGGACAATGTAACCTTGACCTATGTCTAGCTATGACGTCAAAACCAACAGGGATCATCTACAGGTTGCAGGCAACCATCTGAGCAAGTTTGATGAAAGTTGAATGAAATTGTGACCTGTGGAGTGTTATCAAGGAAAAGCTAACGGAGGTCACTGCGCTTGACCTTTGACCCTAAAAAAGGATCATCTACATGTTGCACGCAACCTTTTGAGTAAATTGAATGAGAATGACATTATTTGTAGAGCGATATCAGGGAAATGCTGTTGGATGGCATTGTGTCCTTGACCTTTGACCCACTCACCCCAAATAGAATAAGGATTATCTTCAGGTTGCAGGTTACATTCTGTGCAAGTTTCATCAAAGCTTAATGAAAATTTTGACCTGTAGTGTTATCAAGGAAATGTTTAAGAACAGACAGACAGATTAGAACCAGAGTCACCTTATAACTTAGATATGTATCAAGCACAATATTATAGGCCTTTGTTGCTCTGACAATCCTAGCTATCCGACTTCTAATACTGGCAGCAGTTCAGTGTTTTCTTACAGAAAGAATTATATTCATCATGCCATCACTCTGAAAACTGTCTGATAAAGCCCGTCTGAGAACAGCAAGTCAGTGACATGAGAACAAATTTCCTTGTTTCCAACTGCGAGAGCATCAGATTTTTCAAGTTCCCCTACTTTTTGCCGGACTACTTTCACAATGTTTATATTGCTATCAGCATAAGATAAAAAAGGATAAAAAATATAAACACTTTTGCATGATATCTATTTGAAGAAATGTTTTCACATTTTCTACAGCTCATATATAAATCAATTTGTTTAACTTTATTGAGTTACTATATAAGCTATTTATAGTAACAACAAAGGGAAGTAGGGGCCTGGTTCTTGTGCATGACACTCCGCCTCATGGTGGTGAACATTTGTGCCAAGTAACATCAAAATCCCTCCATGCATGAAAAAGATATGATCCGGACAAAGTCATTCTTGAATTTGACCTTTAACCTCTAAGTGTGACCTTGACCTTAGACCTAGGGACCTGGTTCTTGCGCATGACACTCCGTCTCATGATGGTGAACATTTGGTGAACATCAAAATCCCTCCATGCAGAAAAAAGATATGGTCCGGACAAAATCGGACGGACGGACGAACATACACTGAAACGCCAAAAGTGACAACTATGTCGATCACCGCAAGCGGGCTCGACAAAAACTAAAACAGTAAATCTAAATTAAGCATGTAAATTTCATAAAAAAATCAAGAAAACACCGTACATCGAACAGCCAATAACGGTTGCGGAAATTGACAAACCGGCCAGCTACAGTCCATCATCAACATATGGTATGTTGAAATTCTCTATACATATCAGGATGAGATTCATGGATGAGATTTATCATTTGATAGATGATCAAAACTTTATTCCCAGAATTTACATTTAAATTGTATTTATTTATTTCCACTGACAAAGAGTTTATAAATATGTAGATATCTACATGTACACTTTGTTATAAATTTCTTAATATCTTTGAAAAGTTATTCACAATCAATTTTCTTCAAGCGATATCTCCAATCTATCAGAGTTAGGTCCACATAACAGTTCATTTACCTGAAATTGAAAATACAAGTACACTTCATAACTTATAATTTAATATTAGAGTAACAAATTTCAAAATTGTAACACAAGCTGCCGTAGCGCAATGGTAGTGCGTTCGCCTCAGGATCGAAGGGCCCCGGGTTCGATCCCTACCATCGCCATGTCGGTAGTGTCCTTAGGCAAGACACAAATAATTCCACATAGCCACTCTCTCTCTTCGAGGTTTATTGAATTGATTCCATCCGGAATGAGTCTCGAGAGTGATTTATCTAAGTTGTAAGAACTTGTTTCGCAATCAAGAAAAAAAAAAATTTATATATATATATATATATATACGTGAAAAATTCAAAAACATGTGCCGGAAAAAAGATAAATATATTAAAAGATAAAAACACAGTCCATGATATAATTAAATTATTATTTGCCAACCGGTTTCGCTTTCCTGCTCATCAGGGCAAATATGGCGTCAAAATATATATATAAGCGACTACTGTTCCTATATCATTCGACAAATGTGGAAAAGTCTTATCTTATTTTATGATAAGGATGTGTTCCTATGATGTTGTGCTGTAAATGATTTAACGTATTTTAACATGCATGTCAAATCACATTTCGCATACAAGTTCAATAAAGTTTGAACAGTTTTCAAAGAAAATAATGTAACAGTATTAGAGTCGAAACAATAATTTGTGTGTCGGAACAATAATTTATGTGTCAGAACAATACAAAACAATAATTTGTGTGTCGGAACAATAATTTGTTCCGTAAATTTAATCGTTGAATAAAAAACAGGCGTTTGGATGCGAAAAGTTAAATCACAAGTGATTTGATAACTACGCATCCAAACTCCTGACTATATTTTATCCGATGATAAAATACATGTAGACAGATTATGAATTAGAATTTAATTCAAAGTGTACAATTGTATAAAATAGTTATTGTAGCTAAGGCAATACAAAATTGACTGAGCGTCTGAAACAAAACAACATACAGCAGTGGTGATTCCAGTATAGATAAGATTGGCCCTCATATGTGGTCGTCTTGGGATAGGCCTGATCCAGTATACAGTACTGTAATGTTTGCAGCTAAGTTTCCACATGGATTTATTTGCGATTTGGCCCCTAAAATAATACCATCTCGGTAATCAACGGGTTGGTCCTGCGAAAAGAAAATTTACAATCCTTTTCGTATGCCATGAAATCTGCAAGCACGCATGCGCAATCTACTTTCATGGCGATATGCATTGTTGTGAAAAACCGGAAGTCATCCAAAATTACTGCCTTAGTATATGCAAATAACAATAAGACGAATATGTAAATACGGGCGTTACCGTCTCGGGGATTTCCCCGGCGCTTCGCGCCGGGATAAATCCCCTATAAAAAATGATAGTTATTCTTCTTAAAGAAGGCGGTAAACTTTGAAGTGGGGGCGTACGTGGGAGCTACCACACTTTTTCCCCACCCGATAACAATAATGGGAAGCGTTAAAAAATTGCAAACAAGTATACAATGTATATGCTCTGTGTTGATGCTAAGTTATCTTCATTAATTTCTTTTCTGCAACAAATACGACTGGCAAAGGGGATTTTTTTTAACTTTGATAACATCTGTCCGTTAGGTTTACCCAGAAAATACTTGTCAACATTCGATGTGCCGTTCAGGAGTTTTAAGTGTTTGAGAAAACTACCGAACGTAGAACAGTGAGTAAGGTTTCAACGAAAACATCTTGTAAAGCCCCGTAGGCTGGTGCAGATTATAGAAAATAAAAATAGTTCAATCATACCTGAATATATGAAAATCCTCGCCGTAGCGATGAAATCAGTCGGCCAAGTCACTTGGTTCCCAGCCGACGTTACATAACCGTATCCACTGGCAGTCTTCACTTAAACTAAATTATGAAGTAACACATGAATATGTTTCGCACAGTAGCGGTGCACAACTAGATACAGGACTGTTTATTCCCACATGAATACTATTTTATACATGTATCTCTATATTATACCGGTATAATAGAAGATGTTTTACATCAACCTTGATTTTAGATTGGGCGGGCTTGATTTGCTACAAACCGGGGTACGCTGATCACATGATCGGGTTACACCGCTCACGTGACTTCACGATAGCCGCCATGTGACAGGCTTACACGGCTGGTTAGTGACCAAACAAGGGACAACCGGCTACAAAGATGGCTGCCTCCATACCAAGTTTGTTGGTCACTGCGGCTACCATCACACATATAATTGTTGAAGATGATAATGAGAAAGCTAATTAAAATATGCATATTTTAGTATATTCCGGTCTCTCTTATTCCTAATATCGTACATTGTGTACCTGAACTGTTCCGCCATTTTGTATTCTTCCGCAGCGGGGTACGCCTATCGAAAAAATTGGCGTACGCCGTTTGCCCCGGTTTGCGTTTGCCGCCACGTGACACTAGTCTAATTAAGTGAGTTGCCCTTTGACATGTCACCAGCCGTTTTCAATCAAGTGCTACCGGCGTAAAGTAGTACCCCGCCGGCGTAACCAAACAAGTCCGCCCAATTGGCTTTATACCAAACAATTCTCTGAATGCGTTCTACATAAACATTCCCTGTTAATAGAATAATACAATACTTTCTTTACTATTAA
Source organism: Saxidomus purpurata (assembly GCA_022818135.1). Lineage (NCBI taxonomy): Eukaryota > Metazoa > Mollusca > Bivalvia > Venerida > Veneridae > Saxidomus > Saxidomus purpurata. The sequence goes on from JAFMSR010000015.1 coordinate 40,557,667, forward strand.
TACAAGAGATGCATTAACTATCGTCAGCATGCATACAAACATGTATAAAATACAAGATACTCCCTGTTTTCCTTTATTTATATTCATATCGGAAAAAACCTATATCCTCGAAAAATCGCGTCCAGGAAAAATCAGAGAATGAACTCTGAAAACCTGTGTCCAAAAACAGTTAGCACTTTTCTCAATGGCGTGTGTGGACTTCACACAAAAAAAATACAATTTTAACTTCATAAACAACTTTTGTTCACTCTCTACACACTGTCTTACTCTTAGCTTGAGTGGTTCAACAAAACTTTCCCGCGGGAAAGTAAATATAATCGTCAGGTAGCATTGTAACTTGACATATGAGTACTGTTATTATCTGACATAAAATCTGGAAAATTTGAAGTTCGGGAATGATAATCAGCAAATAGTGAGCAATAACAAATCCCATTGTAACTTTTTACAATATGAATAACAGAACCAATTGATCTGTAAAAAATACAATTGTCATCCAAAGATTGTCTGCTGCTATCGCTAGGCAGTACACAGCAAAGACCTATGAAAAAATCTTGATCAATATTTAGCATTTTTGCAAAAATCTTGACCCATTTAATGTCATCTTGACCACAGGTACACGGGGTAAGGAATTTTCAAAAAAAAAATCCGAAAAAAAATCGCGACAGCGTACATGTATTTCTTATATACATGTACGGTGTCGCGATTTTTTTTTCGGATTTATTTTTGAAAATTCCTTACCCCTGTTACCCCGTGTATCTGTGATCTTGACTGGTAAAAAATAATGTATCATCACATACAAGCACATTTATCATGTAAATAATGATGCCTCCGGAATTTTTAGACGTACTTTTCAGTAAATGTTCTACTAGTAGACCTGACCAGTGTAACTGTAAACGTACATGTACATGTATACTTGAACAATATATTGAGGGACCATCTCAAGTTAGAACAAGAATATAATGTTATATCAAATTGAGTTGTTTACGATGGACAATCATACCAATGCAAATGTAGACAATTAATGGTAATTTATCACGTGGGTGTCTCCGGACCGTGCTATTGCATGTTTAACAATTATTAATTTGCAGTTACTACTGCGTTTGTTAAGTTTTTTGCACATCATTTGTTCATCTAAGGGCCGTATGTTTTATTTTGACCGTATGAGACCGTTGGAGTCATTAGCGGATGTCGGTTAGGGTGTATTATTTCACCAAGCGAAACATATTCATCAAGAAGTGGAATTTCTTGATCTCCAATTTTTGTCATTAGGTTAAACTGGTACTGTTGATGATTATGGTGGTGATGATCGTTATGGTAATGAATGTTGATAATATGACAACGATGATATAGCTGATGACGACGACGTTGATGATGATGATGATGATTATTATTATTATTAACCAGGTTTTTTTTGCACATCATTCGTTCATCTAAGGGCCGTCTGTTTTATTTTGACCGTATATGGAGTTATTAGCGGATGTCGGTTAGGGTGTATTATGTCACCAAGCGAAACATATTCATCAAGAAGTGGAAGTTCTTGATCTCCAATTTTTGTCATTAGATTAAACTGGTACTGTTGAGGATTATGGTGGTGATCATCGTTATGGTGATGAATGTTAATAGTATGACAATGATGATATAGCTGATGACGCCGACGACGATGTTGATGATGATGATGATGGTTATTATTATTAACCAGGTTTTGTCTTAAAAGCTGGTTATTAGAATGGCGTAGTCTTATGTTGGGCATGTGGGTGGTCGTCAAAATTTGGTTTCCGCTCAATTACTTTAGTAAAGAGTGACCAATTGCTATGAATTTTAGTGCGTGTGCAGTTTGCGAGGAGTGGATGTTTGCGATTGCATTAAGGGCTCTAGGCTCAAGGTCATGGCCACTGTTACTAAAAAAAAAACAAGAAATGATTTCCGTTCAATATCTCCAGTTAGGAGTGACCAATTGCAATGGATCTTGGTGTGAATATAGTATTTTTTTTTAAATATTAAAAACAGCATTTTTAGGGTCGGGTGTTTTTTTAATTCTCATTGTTTTGGTCATGGTACTGTTGTTGCTTTTTGGTCAAGGTCACTTGAAGATATTTTTTCCTATTCTAGATTATTTTCTCCCGGAATCATTGAAAACCTGGTTTTAGCGGCCTTACTGGTATTATTTTTATGATGGCACCACTGATGTTGATGAGACAATGACTATCATGAAAACAATGATTTTGATTAAACTAATTATTGATCAATTTAATTGCAACGATGAATCTCTTCATGATGATTATAATGATGGTGTATATGTTCATTTAATTTTGTATTAGTTCTACAGTTAACGCTAGTAATGATGAGTGTTAGTATAATGGTGAATGGTCCGATATAATGATGAAGATTTTTTAATAATGAACGTAACAAAGATTTCATACGGTACTAGAATCATTTGAGATCACCCCCGAAATTAGGCAGTTGTACGTTGTACGTTTACATTTACGTGTGCGAGTGCGAGTGCGCTGGTCAGGTCTATTACAAACAAAGTACTCGAAACCTTCAAAACTGGTTTGTCCACGTTTCAGTTACCATAACTGTTCTAATCATTATCCGAATTTGGATTTCCACGTTTCTATTTATAGAAGAATATTTGGTGACTACGTGTATGTGTAGAGTTCATTGTTTTGTTTTGATTCGGATCTATCAGTGTCACCTTGATTCATTTTCGAGAATGGATTTACAAAGAATTGTGAATTTAATTTACTCTCGGCCAAGGTAAGAGTTTCGTTTACATACAGTTCGTCGCTGTTTACCGAAACAGTTCCAGTCTAGCTTCGGCTCATAAATTTGACCCGTTTATGCCCCCGAAGGGTGGCATATTAAAATCGCATCGTCTCTCAGTCCGTCTGTTCGTCCGCCCTTACATTTCTCAGTGTTCATGCATTGAAGGATTTTAAAATAACTTGGCACAAATGTTCAGCACATCAAGAAGATGTGTCGCGGGCAAGACCTACCTCCCTACCCCAAAGGTTAAGGTCACAGAGTTTGAAGGTAATGGAATACTGTATGCATGGTTACTCTGTCATTACATGGCACAATTGTTGAGCACATTGAGGAGACACAGACTGTGAGACACCTCTTTCGGGGCATTTGTCACTTATGAGGGACAGCTCTTGTTTGGATCTGATATTTTATAGTTATCAAACTTCAGAGAAAGCGGACATCCAAAACTATCTGGCTCCAACGTCGAATTAATTAAACTTCAGTTTGGCAAAAGTAGGTAGAGACGCGGTTTCCGAGAGAGGCGTAGGGCCTACCCTTGACAAAGGGATCGTTTACTTTTTCGCTGCTAGTGTTGACATAAGATCGTTAAATGTAAGTCATTGCTACATTGCAGGATGTTTGTTTTCTCACCGGTGTTCGTTAGCAGAATTGTTTTTGCTTTTTTCTGCTCTGTCATATTTTTAACTGTCGTGCTTGGTACACTCTGGCATAATATACAGCCCTCATTCAATGAAAAATGATAAAACTTACGCTGCTCAAATCAAGAAGATGTGTCGCGGGCAAGACCTACCTCCCTACCCCAAAGGTTAAGGCGCCGATTTCGTTCTAGCTTTTAACAATGAGGTTTGGATATACAGGGCGAATGGTCTACCGACTGAGCTACCGGGCCGCTTACACATATTCTCCCTAATTGTGAACTAAGTCCGAACCGTGACATTAGAAACGTATACATTGTACATGTAGCAAAGAATACATGAACACATAGTTCTTCTCGAACCAGCTGGATTTAAGAGGTTAGTGAAATGTAACAACTTACCCTAACAATGGGGTAAGTTGTGACAGGGCCCGGGGTAAGTTGTTACAATTTATATTCGACCATAGAAAAACATTTAACACAATAAAACTTTTATTAAAGATAACAGTTCTAACGTTTTAAACCGCAACATTTATGGTCTCCTATCATCTAATTGCTTTATGTTTACTGATGGTTTTCTACAAAAGATAAAAATCTTATATCTTTTCGAAGTTCAATTCTTTAAGATGTATTAATCATTTTTCTTATATATGTTTTGCAATGAGCCTTGACGGTCCATGGGAAGATGTCACTGTCAATGAATTTAATCAGTTACCAGAATATAAACACTTATTGGTCAAAATATGTGCAGGATGAGCTAAAGAAGACCAGCTTCCGCAACAGGTATTTGGCGGAAATACTAAGGCCTTTACACAGTGCCGACAGGATCAGATCTGCAGTGTTATTGTTGTATTCCTTGAATCGAACACAAATAACATTACGACCATTCGAGAATTGTCTGGTTTGTTTCTTCAGCCACCATCATTGTGCATAACGATTCACTGGTAACAATTTCCATTCCCTCTTCGGCAAGACCTACAGCTACGGTGTGTAACAGGCAATGTCCATCCGCCGGAACAGTCGCAACCTCCCGATTTATGTCTCACAATTGAGAGTTTGTTATTGCGAAAGGAGTGTCCATGATATCGTCCCGAGTTTGACTTACCCTGAAAATGTGTTTCCTCTGGTTGCGACTACTCTGTCCAACTGGTATTGGCGTCATCGCAACCAGATGACTTCGAGTAAGAGTCAGGCCGATCTGTCACGTAAGCCGGGTCGAAGTCTATGTCCTTGAAGACGATGGATACCGGAAACATGCAATAGAGTGTAAACATCGCATGTACTTGTAAGCCAAATAATTCAATAATGAAATCGTCAAATAAACAATGATTTGAAATTCTTGTGCGCAGTAATTAACCACGGAGGCCTGAGTGGTATATAACTACGCATAAGAACGACAAAGAATTGTTTATTAGACAATAACAACGCTTAAAAGGATGCTATTTCGATTCTAACATGACCAGACCCTACAAAATGTGAATGAATGCAAAGCGGATATTTATTTAGCGTCATGCTGCACAATACGACGTCATTTTGACAGCATATCGATTCCCGCTGCCAGAACGTGTCCCTAATATTTTACGGTATCTTTTTACAGTGCAGCTACTTACAAGCAACCTCTTACATCCCTAGCAGACTAGCAGCCAGTGACTACCCTAGCTACCAGTGACTTCTTTAGCAATCAGTAACTTCCCCTGGCAATCAGTGCTTTCCTTAGAAACCAGTGACTTTCAACAGGAACAAGTGACTTCCTTAACATCCATTTACTTCCTGATCAACAACTTAGTCTCCTGGTCTCCTAGCAACCAGTGAGTTCCCTAGCTATCTGTGACTTCCTTAGCAACCTTTAGCATCCTCTTGCCATCAATGACTTCCCTAGCAACCATTGACGCAATTGGCAACAATTGGCATTTTTACAATCACTGATTTCCCCTAGCGACCAGTAATTACCTAAGCAATCCCTGACTTCCTCTTGCAGCTATCAGTGACTTCTTTAGCAACAACTAATTTCCCTAGTAGCCAGTGACTACAGTAGCAACTACATATTCCCTATGACAACACGTGACTTCCTTATGTAAGTGCATTGGTAATCAGTTGAGCGATATAGGGCCATCATGACCCTCTTGTTGTAAAGCTGATCCAAGTTCACAAAAATCAGCACGTACATAATCATGTTCAAATCTTGTTCTATGAGCATACTTTTTAGGAGATACATTATGAAAAGACATTACCTGGAAAGATGTCTTTAACTCCCAGTACAGGATTAAAAAATCCTAAAAAGTAGTTTAACCTTTCAGCATGGTTCAGTTGTGTATTAAATACAATGATCTAGTAAATATGTAGATCTATTTTGTTTCCTTTATCCTTCGTCTCACAAAATGAATGCATGTTGTGGCGTCTTTTGACGTTACTGCAAGACCTATAGGCTATATTTAGTAGCGTTGTAGGACCACATTCGTAACAGATCGCATTTGTAACATATTTTGTACGTATGCGATCGCATTCGTAACAGGTAAAAATGTGTTACGAATGTGTTTGTCCAACATGGGGGTTGACATGAGAAGCACATATGTATCATGTTGAGTTTTATACTGCAAATGTTCAATCAGTTGGTTTTCATCGCAACATCATTAAATGACTGCAATAAGCACCATCACAAGTTAGCGTCGTCGTCGTCGACGTCAATGACTGTTTGAAGCGATGCGATTTGATAAAGATAAAACGAAAACGAAAAACCTATCCTGCAGTGAACCGCGGACGCCGACGACATCAGGATCAGAACAATAGCCATGAGCAGTCAAGCTAGTCGCTATTTTTAAGTATACATAATTGTATATATACCCGGTGTTCTACGGAAACAAGCTTTTATAACACTTTCTTTGTTAGTTGATACTGCCTTGATCTTGATTTTAGAGCATTTTATTTGTCGTTGAAGCGATACAGCCAGTGATTGGCCGATTGTAAAAGTTATACAGGGATTGCATGTGGTGTGCATCTTCCCCTTTAATCATACATACTTATATATTCATGCATTTAGTAAAAATGAAATCTTACAAACCAAAACCGATGTGAGAAATTTATAAGTGACATGTACATGTAGTACCATGCTACTATGAATAGACCAGTCATGATAACGGTATTCTTGCCAAGTTTAATTGCCAGATACCAAGATATTAACCTGACCAGAAATATCCCTCTAATTAACAAGATAGCCGTCATCTATCGCTCACATGAGTAGTATTACACTATAAATATTATTAAATCTGCGATTTTGCCATTTTAGGGGCCATGACTCTAAGAGAAATAGCGTGATATGGCTACTTTTCGAGGAAAAACAAGATCTTAATTATATATTACTTCAATGCAAGTTTGGTCAAAATCAAATAATAAATGTGATCTCTGTCATGTTCACAATGCTAAATCAGCAAATTTTGTCATTTGAGTTGCCAGAACTTCAGGACAAATGGTGCTATAAAGGAACCGAGATGTTCTAGATATATGACTTCTATACAAGTTTGTTCAAAATGAAATAATAAATATGGTCTTTATTGTGTTCCAAGACTAAAATAAGCAAACTTTGCCATTTCAGCTATAACTCCGAGGCAAATATCGCGATATGACTGTTTTAAGAGGAAGTGAGAGCCTGTATAATTTTGATAAAAATCGAATAGTAAATGTAGTCTCCATTGTGTTGACAAGGATAAATCGGCACTTTTTTGCCAATTCAGGGGCCGTAACTCCAAGTCAAATGGTGCAATACGGTTGTTTTTTAAGGGAACCGAGATCTTATACATATATAAGTTGTGTGCAAGTTTAGGCAAAGTCTAATTGTCGCGATATTTGCGAGCAGTGAAAATCGCGAACTTTAGAATCAGCGAAAATTTAGTACAACATCTCGCGAAATTGTAAGTTCCGCAAGCCTGTTATATATGTATCACGATTAGCACATTATCTAACATGAACTGTATAATTATCATATTAAATAAGGTGTCAGTTATTTACCTTACTTACTTGAATGCAATATCAGGACAGGTATTGAACATTAACCTTTAAAGATAATTGAGCATTTAAACAGTTGAAACCTGTAAAAACTATCTCCTCGAAAGTACGAATGTCATTATCGATGCGCCATAAATACCTTTCATTCAATTAACATACATGAAGTATTACTATTTATTGTTTATTTTAGCAAACAAATAAAACAACCGGAGCAGTTCGAGATACCGGTTTATAGCACTGCCACAAAGTAGTTTCCCTTTATAAAACTGTCCCCCTTAGTTAAAAAACGCGAAAATCAAAATCAACTTTTTTAAAATCGCGAAAATTAGAATCGCTAAAATTAAAACAGGACCAATTTCGCGAAATTTGATGTACGCGAAAAAAACACCGATATACGGTATGTGGTCTCTATCGTGTTCACACGGCTAAAATCAATAATTATTGCTATCTCAGGGGCCACAATTTCAAGACGAATAAGGTGATTTGGCTGGTTTTCGAAAGGAACCGAGATATCATAGATATATATAAGTTATATATTTTATTTATTTCTGTCTCATCCATTTACATAATATAATAATCAAACACATGCATAAAAACATACTCTAATAGTAAATGGCCATTCCTAAATAGAATTATAAGAGACTTACCACAATTCATATATTATCAACTACAAATCCAATCTACAATAAATATTAGAATAATCAACTTATCACATGAAGATACTGAGAGCAGGAAAAAAAATATCACAGTTAATATTTTGCATACTTTCACAAAAGAAAGCATCATAATTCATGTGTAAGGTCTAATCCTTGTTTTAGCATACATACAGTATAAAATACTTCATTATTAGGAATTTACCTATAATGCATTTAGTAATACTGGTATTTATATTTGTACAGGTAAGAAGTAAAATACCTTTGCTAATCCATATTTTAATATCTGCTCTAAGAGAAAAGAATAAAATACTGAAACTGCAAAGACGTCAGCAGATAAGAAATGAGTGTAAAATAAAGACCTACAAATGATCAGATCTGTAGTTTGATTAGCAAAAGTATATTACACGACATAAAAAGACTCACAATTGTGTAGAACTAATAAAAAAAGACTACAAGTTTTTACTGAACAACTTGTTATTGCTATCCCTTAAAATACTAAAACAGGTTTTTGCTAAAATCTTTATCATGCCTGGGTGGGTGAACAAAAAAACTAACTTATCAGTATCTGCTTTATTATGAAATTTATCACACAGAGTGTTGGCTTTCTCAAAAAGAGATTGTCTGTAACATGTATAAGAGGAAGTGAGAGCCTGTATAATTTTGATAAAAATCGAATAGTAAATGTAGTCTCCATTGTGTTGACAAGGATAAATCGGCACTTTTTTGCCAATTCAGGGGCCGTAACTCAAAGTCAAATGGTGCAATACGGTTGTTTTTTAAGGGAACCGAGATCTTATACATATATAAGTTGTGTGCAAGTTTAGGCAAAGTCTAATTGTCGCTATATTTGCGAGCAGTGAAAATCGCGAACTTTAGAATCAGCGAAAATTTAGTACAACATCTCGCGAAATTGTAAGTTCCGCAAGCCTGTTATATATGTATCACGATTAGCACATTATCTAACATGAACTGTATAATTATCATATTAAATAAGGTGTCAGTTATTTACCTTACTTACTTGAATGCAATATCAGGACAGGTATTGAACATTAACCTTTAAAGATAATTGAGCATTTAAACAGTTGAAACCTGTAAAAACTATCTCCTCGAAAGTACGAATGTCATTATCGATGCGCCATAAATACCTTTCATTCAATTAACATACATGAAGTATTACTATTTATTGTTTATTTTAGCAAACAAATAAAACAACCGGAGCAGTTCGAGATACCGGTTTATAGCACTGCCACAAAGTAGTTTCCCTTTATAAAACTGTCCCCCTTAGTTAAAAAACGCGAAAATCAAAATCAACTTTTTTAAAATCGCGAAAATTAGAATCGCTAAAATTAAAACAGGACCAATTTCGCGAAATTTGATGTACGCGAAAAAAACACCGATATACGGTATGTGGTCTCTATCGTGTTCACACGGCTAAAATCAATAATTATTGCTATCTCAGGGGCCACAATTCCAAGACGAATAAGGTGATATGGCTGGTTTTCGAAAGGAACCGAGATATCATAGATATATATAAGTTATATATTTTATTTATTTCTGTCTCATCCATTTACATAATATAATAATCAAACACATGCATAAAAACATACTCTAATAGTAAATGGCCATTCCTAAATAGAATTATAAGAGACTTACCACAATTCATATATTATCAACTACAAATCCAATCTACAATAAATATTAGAATAATCAACTTATCACATGAAGATACTGAGAGCAGGAAAAAAAAATATCACAGTTAATATTTTGCATACTTTCACAAAAGAAAGCATCATAATTCATGTGTAAGGTCTAATCCTTGTTTTAGCATACATACAGTATAAAATACTTCATTATTAGGAATTTACCTATAATGCATTTAGTAATACTGGTATTTATATTTGTACAGGTAAGAAGTAAAATACCTTTGCTAATCCATATTTTAATATCTGCTCTAAGAGAAAAGAATAAAATACTGAAACTGCAAAGACGTCAGCAGATAAGAAATGAGTGTAAAATAAAGACCTACAAATGATCAGATCTGTAGTTTGATTAGCAAAAGTATATTACACGACATAAAAAGACTCACAATTGTGTAGAACTAATAAAAAAAGACTACAAGTTTTTACTGAACAACTTGTTATTGCTATCCCTTAAAATACTAAAACAGGTTTTTGCTAAAATCTTTATCATGCCTGGGTGGGTGAACAAAAAAACTAACTTATCAGTATCTGCTTTATTATGAAATTTATCACACAGAGTGTTGGCTTTCTCAAAAAGAGATTGTCTGTAACATGTATACACTGGACAGTCTAGCAAAACGTGCGTCTCTGTTTCTACTACGTTACAACAAAAGGGACATTTTCTGTCACTTACAGGCAAGTTTTCATAGCGTCCTGTTTCTATTCTCAATGGGACAACACCACATCTAAATTTTGCCAACGAAGACCTATGTAAATATGGCAAGTTCATTTTACAAAATGGTTCAACAGTGTATGTGGTCTTGAAGAGCCTATAAGTTCTTAGTTTGTTATCTCCCCTTCCATTTGCTGCAGACACCCTTTCAAGATCATTACTCCAGCTCATAATGTGGATTTGCATCATTTTATCAGACATATCCTTCAAAAATTGTTTACAAGAGAAAGGCATACATATATATCTATCTAATCCAAGCGAACTTAATTTATCCTTTACACTAAAGGACCAATTTTTACATCTATTATTTCCTTTACCTAAAGACCAATTAAATATTTTCCTATTTATTCTTGCATTATCATAATTCAGACATCTATACCAATGGTTACAGACAGCTTTCCATTGTTCCTCTATAATTGGCTTCCAGCCCATATCACCCTGTACCGCTGCGTTTGGAGTGTACTTGCCTGTACCCAAGTAAAATCTCATTGCTCTGTTGTGTACCGCATTAATACAAGAGTAGGATTTGATTCCGCATACTGCCGCCCCATAAGATATTATGGGAACAACATAAGAACTATATAATTTTGTATATACCTCATATGGTAAACCACCACAATTGTTAAATTTTGCAATGAGAAGTCCTAGGGCACGACCTGCACTCTTAGCAACTATTTTAGCGGTAATACTAAAGTCAAGGTGTTCCGTTAATGTAACACCTAAGTACAGATAACTGTTGGCATACTCTACGACAGACTGACCACATTTAAAAACAAATTCAGATCGACTCATAGACTCTGGTCGGAAATGAACAACGTTACTTTTACTTGCATTTATAAACATACCATTTGGCTTACACCAGTCATTCAATAATGCTAACATAGCTTGCAAATCATTTTCACTTTCAGCAATGAGCACAATATCATCTGCATATAAAAGTATACATACATTTTCATTTCCAATATTAACACCTTTACATGTACATGAATTCTTGACCAAACCTGTAAAATCATTTATGAAGATGTTAAACAGAACTGTTGATAAAGAACAACCTTGACGCAATCCATTATTTACATTGAACCATTCGGTAAGGTGTCCATTAACTTTTACACAACAAGAAATATCACTATATAATGTTTTTATTGCTGAAAGCATTTTTGTAGACATGCCATTACCCTCTAGCTTATGCCACAGCAAATTTCTATCAACTGAGTCGAAAGCTTTTTTAAAATCGATAAAAGCACAGAAGGTAGACTGATTATTTTTCTTGCGTGTCTCAGTGACATTAGTTAAGCTCGATATATGGTCAACTGTGCTGCGTTTTTTGCGGAAACCATTTTGCTCTTCAGCAATAAGACCATTAGCATCAGTCCAATTCACAACCCTATTATTCAAAGTACTAGAATACATATTATAAACAACCGATGATAAAGTTATTCCACGGTATGAAAGTGGGTCCTTTTTATCTTTACAACCTGATTTTGGAACGGGATTTATAATATTTTTAGACCACATTGTTGGCACTTGTCCAGTTTGAAAAGAAACATTAAATAAACTATGTAACATAAGCACAAAAGCATCATTTTTTAACACCTCAAATGGTATTCGGTCCACACCTGCCGCCTTACCGAGTTTAGCCTTTTCTATAGCTTCCATGATACTGATATTCTGATCTAGATAAGCATCAACTAAATTTGTTGATGTTACATGAGAATTACAATTAACACTCTCTGCATTTAACAAGTTACAGAAATCTTGCTTCCATTTATTTAGAACAGTTCTAACATCGTTTGATATATTACCATCATCAAGCAGTATGTGCATAGGTATAGCGCTGTTACGCTCTGACACAATACCAACTTTACCAATTTTCTTCCAAAATATAGTATGATCATTTTCTAAACTAGACAGTAGGTCATTCTGCATATTATACCAATAAAAACGTTTGCAGCGCTGCACCTCTCTATCGAAGCCTTTTCTAATAGCTACATAATTATGTTTAAGTGTAGCCTCTCACGTTACATTTCAACCACTTTCTCTCTGCATTATGTAAATCTTTAAACATGTCTGTGAGAGTTTGATTCCACCATGGCTTTAATTGCCTATTTCGCTTAACAGAGTGTGCATTAGAATGTATAGTTTTGTATGGTAGCTTATCATACATTTCACCCTTAACAATGCTACATAAACCATCATAAGCAATATCTATATCACACTGCATTCTCATGCCTTGCTCAAGTTTATCAATAACTGCATTGATTTCTGCCAGTTTGTCATTAGCTGAAAGAAAGGAGCTTGGTACGCAGTACAATATTTGTATCTATTTTCCAAGAAATAACAGAATGATCAGGAATATTTCTTGAAACAGTGTTTCCGATACAACTTCAGTGAGATTTGCATTTAATAGATCTGAAACATGCGAAACATTGAAATTTGTAAAGTATTGCAGGCTACTATGATCAATAAGACAATAGACAACTACAGAACAACCTTTAGTAGATATTGATGTAAAATCATTACTTGAAAAATTACGTCCATTTAACATACACATATTACAATCAATGAGAAATTGTACAAGATGATCCCCATATGAATTTGACTTAAAATCTACAACATTACGATGTGTGACTTTGTCCACACCAGCAATAAAATCCTCACTATTACCACAACGACTATTTAAGTCCCCATAAATAAAAATAACTCCATCGTTTTGATATTCGTATACGGATTGCAGCAGTTTATCAAAAAACAAATTTACATCCGAGTAGCGAGAAGAGTTTTCTGGTGGCAAATAACAAACACACGGTAGCAAACTCATGTCATCACTTTTATGAGTCATTCTGAGCAACAGCATACCTTCTTCTGTGTCATTAAGTACAGTAAAATTAAAATCAGTAAAAAGTGTATCTTAGTTATGTGCAATTTTGGTTAAAATAAAAAAATAATGTCTCTATCGTATTCACAAGAAAAATGTGAACGTACGGACGGTCGGACGACGTACAAAGTGTGATCACAATAGCTTACTTTGTCACTTCGTATAAGTGAGCTAAAACATGTTACAAATGTGATTCAGATGTAAACATGCACTTTTTTGTTCATTTTACCGATTGAAGTAAGCTGTGACAAATGCGATCAGATGTCACATCAAAAATCGGAATCAATCACATTCGTCTAAAAAGTGTTACATATGTACTTGATTTCTGTCACATATGCGATCTCATTTGTAACACCTGTTACAAATGCGATCTGTTACGAATGTGGTCCTACATAGCGTGATTTACGCCGTTGAATTGCTTACATGTATTCTGGAATCCCAAGCATCAGCTTTCGTTTTCAATTTTTCGAGGGTATTAGGGGCGTATGAGAAAACTGGTTACAACTAAGCAGGTACTTTTATTTAGTTTGTTAAAAAATCATAATAATCATACTGTGTATATCTTCTTGACGTCAGGTCTCTTTTAAAAAAAAATCATTAATCAGGTCAAATCAAACAACCAAAAGAGTGTCTAGCAAAATTTTTTCAATTCAACAATTACAATACTATTTTTTATACTGAATCATGTACATGTGAAAATTTAACTTTGTAATATTCATTAGTATTAATAACCAATACTAAAGTGGGATTCTAATTAAGTACTATTTGCAAGAATAATTACGTTATACCGAGGAGGTGTAGCTTCCCTGTAATAAAGCTATTGTTTGAGCTCTGATTTGTATCATGTCCAATTTCTTATACTACTCTATTTAAACTATGATCTATTTCAGACAGAAACCGTTTTATTTTAGCTGATTTGTACAAAGCAAGGTATCAAAATAAATAGATTCATTGTAAGTTTGCTTTTGCGTAGATTAATCTCAAGTTACTATACTCTATTTTACTACTAGGAAGACCATGTTCTCTATATTGTAGATAAATCACACAGACACACTGCAAGTTACCAAAAAAACAACATTACATTTATTTCTTATATGTATATGCAGTAGCCATGATACTATGAGGTTTTTACATATTGTTGAGTACAATACTGAATTCAATTAGGCAGCTAGCTCCTTGTCCAGTATATTGTTTCACAGCTATGTTGTCGTCCAATAATTCAGTATAATTGTACTTGCCTCATAGTTTTACGTATAATCGGTATTGTACTCGACACTAATGATTTATAATATTCTCTTTATGCACATTACCCTCAACTAAATAACCACTTCCTGTTTTTCTTGAAGTGTTTAGATCTACTGGTGTTTTTCCCTAATAAATGTACTAGTTTCCTCCTTTGCAACACAATTTAGCGCCTAGCAAGGGAGACAACACGTGCAACTTTGTTTTGTAAGAAGGCAGTAGAGTCATCCCGCATAATTTATGTTGGCCGATAGAGTTCGTAAAATATTGTGATTCCATACGCTTCGAAATATGGATCTGAATAAAAACAAGTTCAGCGAGTCCAAGAAGTTATTCCTGTTCTTGACATGTTACGGTAAACTTGAGCATAGTTCATGGCCCGCTGCGTGTTAAACACCAATGCCTAGTTTACAAAATATGATTTACAAAATGTCACATGATTATTCTCTGATCACGTGTGGTTGTAATTTTAAAGTAAAAACAGTTGAAACTGGGGTGAACTTCTTAAATTATACACTTAAGTTTTACTTCCATTAAAAAACTTGATGCCGTGTATTTGTGGAGT
The DNA here is from genome assembly GCA_022818135.1 of Saxidomus purpurata. NCBI lineage: Eukaryota > Metazoa > Mollusca > Bivalvia > Venerida > Veneridae > Saxidomus > Saxidomus purpurata. Next base: position 40,572,816 of record JAFMSR010000015.1, read on the forward strand.
CCTTACATGTATTGCTGTGATAGAATTAAAATGTTTTCATTTTTGACAATTTCAGCGTTAAATCTAGATCTTCTCTTTAAGGTAGCGATATTAAAATATTGCCAATGATGCGTTAAAACTTCATTATATCATAGCGGAATACCCTCGAATAGTAAAAACCGCTGTGACCGATCATGGTTTTACGTCTTGCTCCAATTAATACCGTCTTTTGTTTTTACCCCAACTACATCACAACATTTAAAATACACGTCTGCTTGAACTTCTTCTGTGGTTTTGAACCATGGTGTTCCACTGCTCGCCTTAAACATTTTACTCTGTATCAAAGTGTTGTTACAATATCTCATCCTGGGCCCCAATTCTCCTGAGTTTCGCTTGAATCTCTGAAAATATTCAACTTAATCAGTTGTTGGTGTTAACATTCTCATTATCTTTCTTGCTGAAATGTTGTTATGTGAAGGACATCATACAGGACGGAACTAAAATTTGTTTCTAATGCATTAGCAATTAAATATGCCCAGTGGTCATTCCACCGGATGACCTGACTGTGCTAGTTCTCACACATTTCACGCAGTCCATTTGTCTACAGTTGAATATGAAAACGCTTTATTATTATTGTTTTTAGCTCGACTATTCGAAGAATAAGGAGGCTATTGCACTCGCCCCGGCGTCGGCGTCTGCGTTGGTTAAAGTTTTTTATAAAGTCAAATATCTTGAATACTATCAAAGGTATTGACTTGAAACTCAACTATATGTTTACCATCAACATCTACACCTGAGGAAATAATCCCCATAACTCTGTTTTGATTTTTGACAGATTTATGCCCCTCTTTAACTTAGAATTTTTGGTTAAAGTTTGTTTATAAATTCAAATATCTTGAATACTAACAAAGATTTTGACTTGAAACTCAAAGTATGTGTCTACTATCAACATTTACACCTGAGGAAAAATCCCCATAACTCTGTTTTGATTTGTGACAGATTTATGCCCCTTTTTAACTTTGAATTTGTTGGTAAAGATTTTTATAAATTCAAATATCTTGAATACTATCGAACGTATTGACATGAAACTTAAAATGTATCTTTAAAGTCAAGATCTTCACCAATGTTTTTATTTTTGACAGATTTATGCCCCTTTTTAACTTAGAATTTTGTCACAGTTTTTACCAGACTAATATGGAAATACTCAAAATGGCTTTCTTTTGAAATGTCATAGAATAATTATGCAGCATGCAGCGGTCATGCTTTTTTTATTCTATTATACATATCAATTTTGAAAAGTTACAAAATTATTCATGATCAAATACACAAGGTCATGTATTTATTTGAAATTATCCCCCCCTCCTCCCTCCAGTTGGCTTGCAGAATCCAGAGTAAGGCTTTGAATGAAATGTACATTTTACAAAGGTCTTTGAACAAGTTTCATATCTTTGACCTTAATTCTTATAGACAATTACACAATACTCCTGTTCTTAGACAAAAACCCCATTTCGAATAGTCGAGCGTGCTGTCATGTGACAGCTCTTGTTCTATATGTACTTATTTGCATGTACATATATCATATGTACTTTTCCTTTTCTTTCTTTGATTGTAAAATTGCTCGCTAATCTGGCGGAATGCAATTAGTAGAGACTCGGGCATGCGGAAATGAAAAATATGCTTTGCCAGGGGGTAATACTTGTAACAATAAATTGATGTAAGCGATCGTTACTTCAACCTCTTTGTCTAAATCAATATAATTATAGATCTACGTATTTTAACATATACTAGACAATGTGCGACAGTATCGGGTTTGTTTAAAGTGAAAGTATTCTAAAAATGTGATTATAAAAACACATAACCTTTACATCACGTACTCTTTTTAAAAGATACATTGCGACAGCTGGTATGCCGCCAGTTTTAATTTCAAATGATTTGAGTTTTAGATATACATGTATGTATATTCATGATGAAGTGTTAGCTATTTTCAGCACCATCTACGTATGTTCTATATATAGCTATTGGGATGTTTTAGATCCAGACACCAACGTGTAAGTCACTTTAAACAGCTCTTTACATTAGGTTTTAACATTTGTTTTATTTTTATTTACATAACGCACCTCAATCTGGGTCATTTACACAATTTGGTTGAATATGGTTTAAGTGCGCATTAAGTGAAAATGCAAACATTTACAGTTTTTTGAATGAATTTTAAATAGTACGTATATATACCGTTTGTGTTTGGGATGACTGACCTGTCATTGACACGGCCAATACATGATACGAACAGGGGTTGTTCAAAAAGTAAGGCAATATGTTAACTGTGTATAGATCAACAGATAATTACTGGCAGGTCATTAGTCCACCATAATAGCTGCTTATCTTTGAAGTCCCAGGGGAACAATTACACGGAGCTCTTATTTTACCAAGAGAACTGTCTTACCGTTGAAAATGGCTTTTAATGAACAAAGAGCATACTTAACTTAGCAGTAAATGCTAGAAATATAGCACAGTAGACTATTTTTTCAATGATATTGCAAAAAATAAGATCTTTATGATAAAAAAGTAGGCGCGTAGTTGGGTCATTCCAGAATTTGTTAATCCCTTGCAAAAGTAACACGTTATGAAGTTACAACATATAACGTCCATAATTCCTATTATTTCTGATGATATGACTCTCTAACCTTAAGAAAATATCATAAGTTGCAGAAAATTCCTATGTATTTTTACTGTTTGGACCACTTTAAAGTACACGTTTGTAAAAAGTCATTTCCGTTACACTCACTGAACTTTACCTATACGCAGGTACGAATGTAGTCTGAATCCACGTTATTTTCAGAGAGATATGTTTTTGATTTTAATTGTACTGTTTAAAACTGTCACATCTAGATTAATTTCAAAATTCCATACTCAATTAATTAGACCTTTACAGTTATATTCTACTAGTGAAAATTTCCGTGTGTAGCTCTAGTACAGTTCTCGATGCATGAACAAAATAGTAGGCTTGATCGGTATAAATGCTCCATTGCACAATAACAAATACCGAGTAACCTGGGCAATACGATGGCACAAACTGAGGATAAACTATTTGATGCCTACGTGACATGAAGGGTTATCGTGATGACTTCCGATGAGAAGTGGCCCATTGGAAGACAAGTTGGTCCATTTCCGCTTATAAGCTTTCCATCTTGCTAAATGCTGTAAATTTCGCAAAAAGGGATCTTTGTCCATATATTTACTTGTTCCTTGTGGTACTTCCTACAATGCCTGTAGCTACAGCGACGGCCGAGATAGCATTTAGTGTCATGCGACGGGTAAAAAAGACGTCTACGATCAAGCATGACGTTTGAGCGCCTCTCTGGTTTTGCTATGCTCCTCATCAGCTATCGCGAGCTTGACGTTGATGTATAGCTCAACTTGCAGAAAGGCACAAATAAAAAGCTTGTTAAGTTGAGGTTATCTAGTTGTTGGTGGCAAATCTGACGTAGGTCATATTTCAGGAAGACTCTACACTGAATGAGAGCACAGATTAAAAATGAACTTTATCTTACTCTTAGGATTGCTCCAAGTAAAATCTACTTCATAAAAGTTGACAATACAAACTTGTGTTAGTATTATTTTCGTTTTTGCAAAGACAACATGAAGTACTTTAAACAACTTTAAATTCTTGTTTAAACTGCCCAAAACCATTTTTCGACGGGGGTTAGGGGGTCTCATAACCCCCTTGGTCCCCTTCCAGGCATATAGTGCTTCAAAACTCTGCCCTGGACCCCCTGGGAGCCAAGATGGCGCCAAGACCCCTCGCTAATTTAAGTGTATCCACATCTGTCATACCCTTCTTACTAGTATATGGAAACAGCTTGAACGACGTGAATAGAACATTACTATTTCCTTATCCTGTCAGTAAATAACTTTTTCTGTATAGAAGTAAATTCAAAGTGATCAAGGGACTTAAACATTTGGCCACATCTTATTTTCAGCTTCTTAAGTAGATATACAGTGTTTAAAATGGGTTTCTTCACGTTTCTCCGAGTGTATAGCTTCACCGCGAAGACCACACTCCCCCAGTTACAAGGACGGTCCGAGTTACCTGGTCGTTCCTTTTGGATCATGTTTTCAAGATTTTACAAAGACCTCAATACAATGTACACAAAAAGACAATAGATCTAGATCTAGATTCTAGTTATCTTTAAATAATTTCAATAAAAAAGTAAAGAATCTACTTAGGTGATTATGGCTCGCATTCTTTAGCTTTTTTGCAAAGCTATGCTTGCTGATTTACACCGCGGGAAAAATGACGTCATGGGTAGAATGACGTCATCAAAAAAATCAAACTAACTGTTGTTTGTGATTCATACGTTGTGTTTACTATCAAGTTGACACTGCTTTTTCTATTTCATCTTTATTGTGAAAACATCATAAAGCACCTGTAGATCTAGATCTAGTTCTATTACTTTCAAGACGGTAACAGTTTAAACTTTTATTCTTAAAACTTCTTAGACTAGATCTACTTTTGAAGTAGAATCTGTGGGCTCTGTTGATTGATTGGTAGATCTAGCGTATTTACACAGAATGAGATATGATGGAAATTTCTTCTCGGAACTCATGCCCACGCATAGATCTATTAAATAAAATTTAACATATTTATTATGATTACTGAAATTATATCAAACGATTTGCATGCAGTCTACAATAGCCCCGGATTTCAGTCCACGACAGCGTTTATTTAGTCTACGTCGACGAGGTGCTCGATATTTTACATTTCTATTTGCCTTACCATTACAGCGGAAAACTTGATAGAAATTTAGTATAATCAAAACTCATTCATGCCGATTTCCAGTATGAAATATTCATCAGATAAGTTTACACATTGTCAATTCTTGAAAATACTTCAATATCAGAAGGCAGCCATGTCTCTATGACGTAATCGAGTTATCCGATTGGCTGCTGCTTGACGGAAAGACATGGCCGCCCTATCTCCTTTGCAGAGTTACCTTTCCTTACAGTTCATCCCAAACTGTATGATAAATGGTGATTGTTGATGATAGACTGAATGATGACCTTTTTCAAAACTGGCACAGTTCCGTAAATGAGTCAGAATCTAAGTAAATGTTTGAATTACAGAATATTTAAACAGGATTTTAATTTTAAAAGTTACTTAAGCATTTTACCTTTAAATTTGTCAAATATGCTTTGTAAGTTTAGATGTATTAATCATAAAATGCCAATTGAAAAGGGTTGATTTACTGGCTTTGAAAGAAATTTGAGACACTGCCACTTATGCAATTCTGAGATTTTGGGTGATGAATTTCATTACCTTTTTATATGCACACATTTAACTGCTGATAGAAAAAATACTACATTTTGTAAGTCAATATTATTTAAAAAATCCTTATACCTTGAAGTTCTCACAATTGATGAACTGTGAAGATAAAAAAAAACATTGTTAAAATTAGCACTATTTTGCAAAAAGATTTTATTCATGAGTGTTCTAAAAAGAATGTATGTCACTATGTGATAGGTCACCTCATTCTCCACTCATATGTGAAATATTTGCTCAACACTTCAGTTGTATTTGTTATTATATTTGTTTTTGTTAATGTCTTATGCCCTTAAAGGGCTATGATTTGACCAATAAACCTTTTAAACTTTTAAATTTTTAATTTATACTCAACAGGCAAGATGTTTGACGAAACGTGATAACTGTGTTTAAAATGACTTGGATATTATTTTTGTTTTTTTGGAGGTCACTGATTTAAGCACATATCTTTAACACTTGTATCAGGGTCTCTTTCTAACCTTTCTGACTAAAAGCAAAGTACAACAAAAAGCCATTGACTACTTTCGGTAGTTTTAAACATTTTAGATTCATGTTTTTTTAAAAGGCCATTGAATAACCATGATCATGTGACTAAAAAATCACGTGAATCCGAAAGTAGTCCGAGCCTATGGCAAAGGTTAATGATAGCCGATAGTGTAACAGTAAGAGAGTGACGGCTGCCTTCTGAATATGGCGTGGATGATTTTGAAACCATGTCTATTATATAATACAATTAAAAAACAAGAGCTGTCAGTAGGACAGCGCGCTCGACTTTTTTAGTGCTTGCCAATAAAACAAAACTTTGACAGTTAAGGGCACACAAGACTTTAACTACGAATTTCTAAGTACAAATCAAGAAACATTTTCACAGAGTTATCTTCTCTTGCTTACAGATAGGTCTCATGATGGTACATAAGTACTCCAACTTTCAAAGTAATATCTCAAATGGTTAAGTCAACAAGTGGACAAGAATGAAAATTTTAACTGAGTTTCTAAGTCAAAAAGGGCCATAATTCATATAAAATCCTTGACAGAATTACCTTCTCCTGCCCATGTTTTGGGATCATGATGGTAAACAAGTATTCCAACTTTCAAAGTAATATCTCGAACAGTTTAGTCAAAAAGTGGACTGGTACGAAAAACTGAACCAAGATTCTAAGTTGATAAAGGGCCTTAATTTTTAAAACAAATCCCTGACAGAGTTACCTTCTCTTGCCTACAGATGGGGGTAATGATGTAAACAAGCATTCAAAGTTTCAAAGCAATATCTCAAAGGGTTAAGGCAATAAGTGGATTTTACCCATATTCAATGTATTTTCTAAGTAAAAAAGAGGCATAATTCTGTTCAAAACCTTAACAGAGTTATGTACTCTTGTCTGTTGATGTAGGTCATGATGGTAAACAAGTATGGTTAGTTTCAAAGCAATACCTCCAATGGTTTTGAAATAAAGTGAGGTGGTACGGAAAACTTAACCAAGTTCAATACACTTTCTAAATCAAAAAAGGGCCATAATTCTGTCAAAAACCTTGACAGAGTTATGTACTCTTGTCTGTAGATGGAGGTTATGATGGTAAACAAGTATGGTAAGTTTCAAAGCCATACCTCATACTTTTGAAATAAAGTGGGGTGGTACGAAAAACTTAACCAAGGTGTGACACCAACGCCGAGGCCGACGCCGGGGCGAGTAGGATAGCTCCCCTTTTCATAGAAAAGTCGAGCTAAAAAATGATTTATTTTAGATACGGTGGCAACACGTCAGCCACATTTGGCGTTTTGGGTCTCCTTAAAATAGATGCGACGTTACGACACCACGTCAAATAGATACACCCAAAGACAAAAATAGTCCGGTTTTTGTCATGTACATAGCGACCTTGCGATCAGATTTTTTTTTTTTTTTTGCATTTCTGTCAGTTGAAATCAAAACACTAATACAATAGAGATGAACATACAGCCAGATCTTTACATTGTATCTTCGTGGTGGCGCCCCGATTAACGAATGCGAAAACACGCCAAACTTTCTTCATTCACCCTGTCGGGACACCAAAAATACCCTACACTGTACCAACATCATGATTTTTTTTTGCATTTCT